>JAOQGN010287000.1:0-16185 GCA_027564295.1 Himantozoum antarcticum | reverse complement strand
CCTTTCACTAATATTTCAGACTACTCTAGCTATATTTGAAACTTTCAAATAAAGCGAAATTTTCGGATGAAAGTCAGCCCACACTCAGTTAATTATTAGGTCTGTGTCCACATTTTTCACCTACACATGGGAGTGAGTGATGTGTGTTATTTTACCATTTTTCAATTTATGGAGTTCAAAAATTAATTGATGGAAGACCAAACAAAATGTTGAAATATGTTTGGCTACACATGAGCGAGAAGTTATTAATATGTTTGACAAAAGAAATTGAATTTGAGGAGTGCTAGTATTTTTTAATTTTGTTCATGCAAAAATCCATGTTTTTATGCAAAACTACTATAAATTTGTCAAAAGCTACATGTGGATGCTAGCTAAAGATCATTTTTTGGTTAAATTTGCAAGTTTGGTTTGGAAGCCTATGAGTGCCGGTTATAAAATTATATATTGGCTCAGTCACAGAGGGTTATGATATGTTACACCGAGAGCGAGTGAGCCTTATTATTTTTGCATTTACTAGTATTTGTAATAGTGAATGAGGATTTTGATTTTATTGAGCTTCAAAATAGCATGAGTGAGTGGATACAGACCAAACAATTTACTGAGTGTGGCCTAAGCTTACTATACATTATTTATAGTAGCAATTAAGGCTAGCTTGAGAAATGGCCAAAATTGAATAGGGGTCACTTTGTTGGAAATTGACACAGGTTCAGCTTGCTACTCGCAGCTCATATCTTAACCTTTTACCCGTTTTGCAGACACCGGGCATTCCCTTACATGCCCCGCCATTGACGGAAATAGGCTCAGTGCATCTGATATTCAGTCTGGTTTGTGTTTAGCTGTATGTGCATGTGTTGTCATAAAACGACTAACGGCTAGCTTCGCTCGCCTCCGGTCGTGGGATGAATGGTAGGTGGGTGAGCAGACGGTAGGGTGGGTGGGCTTTCTATGGCTATGATTTTCTACAGGTTATTCAAATGTTGTAGCTTTAAAAAAGGAAGAGAAATCTTATTAAGTGGTTTTTAAGTAAAGGATTGTATAATTGGCCTGTGTATTTCTATCAATTGAAATCGGTAATATTAAATCTGAGAGAAAGTTAAAATAAAATTAATTTGTATAAAATATAAATTTAATATGCTTTCTGCTTCTCAGAAGATGTTATTGTCGTTATTCTAGAATATAGATCCCCTTCCAGTTGTTGGGTAACTTTTGCTATCAGGTATTAACATTTTTTAGTTTAGCTTAGATTCTAGATTATGGTTTGGGATTTGGGACACAAACTCACTTTTTGTCCACCAACAAATTTTTGTTAAGAGTTTACTATAGCAAAAAAAGTGTTCAGTCCGGCACTTAACTCAAATTTTGGGTAGCTGTCAATGTTGGTATATTGGTAGCTGTCTATTTTGCTTAATTGTTTCTTCACACTACCTCAAAATAGCTCATAAATATTGTACTGCACTGTATGATATTGCCTACAGATTCAAAAAGTAACAGAGTGGTCACAATTGTAAAAGGAGATATGTTGTGTGGGGGAAGTAACTCTGACTGCCCTGTACCAGTGGTGACCAATGGGCAGCTCGTGCTTAAACAGCAAACATTACTGAGTTCTGAAGGTATGCTATAATTACAGGGGTTGTTAGTAACAGTTGAATCGCCGTTGTTAATCTGCCTCGCTACTAAATATAATGTATAATTATATCTATGTATATTGACTGTTAGAATAACAAACATTGTTTTTATAAAAAAAATTCTGTTTAATACTTTACATTCGTAAACCAAAGTTTCCAGCTAAATTCATATTTTGTTGTTAATCGGCCGGGCAAATCTCTGAATACAATGTATAGCCAGTAACCCAGAGGTTAGCCTTCCTTATGGGATAATTGATGGCATTTCCAATGCTCCATGTTTCTATTGTGTAATAACTTTGCCAGATATTTAATCAAGGAACTAATGAACGCACAGTAAACTGTCAACTGTGAACATGAAATCTGTGAATATCAAGTATGATAACTGTCGACTATTCACCCATCAATCTTCATGCCATAATGTTGATTTTAATTTCTAACAATCTCTTATAATAATATTTTTGATACTTCGTCGTATTAGATGCCGTCATTTTATTGTCAGTCACCGAAGCTATATGTGATTTCATGGAGTATAGAGTAGAGTATAAATATGGTATAAGATGGAGTTTAAATATTATGTGAGCATTAAGCCGTTTGGTTTTGTAAGCTTTTAATTTTGACATTGTGTTCTTGCTTCATGATATACTGCTCTCCAACTTCTTCCTAAAGATCACTGAAACAGCAATAATGAGTAGTGATATTTGTGGTCTCATTCAAAAGGCTGTCAAAAGCAGTACAGTAACAGTACTGACAAATATATGGTCACACTCGCAGGTCACACTCGCAGGTCACACTCGCAGGTCACACTCGCAGGTCACACTCTCAGGTCACACTCTCAGGTCACACTCGCAGGTCACACTCGCAGGTTGAATGTATGAAGATATTATGTACTTTGCCCACGCATTAGTTTTTTTTCATGTTTGGCACAATTCCGCAGAAAATTATTTGTATTTTATGCTACATGAAATTATTGATGATTTTTACCAATTTATAATTGACCTTTAACAATCGAAGCCATGATTATAAGATTGCACAAGTAAGCTTGAATGCCAAATAAATATTTGTTTTCAGTTCACTCGTTGGACTTTTATATAAGATTGATGTAAGGGTGTTGATGGATTTATCTCATTTATGTAAAACTGACATTTTGTCAGTTCTAGGAGCCATTGTTACTGAAACTGTTGCAATATGAAGTCATCAATTTTAATGTCCAGCTTTTTAGTAATCTTTTTCTGCTGTAAAACTTCACTGTCGATTGACGAATATATCGGAAATCGAAGAGCATATCGTAAAAGTTGGATTGGTACAAGATGGTTTACAACGTATATTTTTATCATTCCTGAATTAGTTAAGAATCCGGTGGTTGTGTTTGACTTTACATACTTTGGTATCCGTTACCTGGATACGCAATTGTATGATCAACATATTAGCAGTTTAAACGAAGGTGGTAAGTACCGGTATGAGCTTTACAAATAATGATGGGGGTACAACATGGTAACTGAGGAGTTGTCCCTTCACTCCGATTTCGCTCTCTCTTTATATAGAGAGAGGGGGGGGAGAGCCAAGGGAGAACTGCTCAGTGCCCATAAGATAATGAGATACGAGCATTACAAATGTCAGAGCTAGTCAGTAGTCAGTAGTCAGAGCTAGATTTCAATCTCCATCTTGTCTGGACAACAGCAGCACCTACGGTATATAGCTGACACTGTCTGAAAAGTAAGAAAGGATACTTGATCTCATTCCCACTTCCCAAACTCATTATTTATGTGTTCTATTAACTTATTATTGCAGATGTGACGAACATTATGTTGAGTAGTAAAGGTGCAGTATTATATGGAAGCAGCGATCTCTCAGAACGGAGTTGGAAGGGATCTGTGATAACACAAGGGGTGGCTCAGTACAATGGCACACACGTTAATTATCTGCTACCTGGTGGTCAAATGGAAGCATCCATTCGTGTTGGTATGTTATTTGTTGCATTCTAAAAGGACTTGTAATGACATGCTTGTACTACACCTACTAAAGTGCTAACTAACTACCGTACTGTCCTTGTAAATACATCTTGAGTTATTTAGAAGATTGGGGGTGCATTCAGATATGGTACTATGGCCATTTTTAGCTGACATGCAATTTAATTTCAAATCGCATGTAATATTACCCACTCTATGTGGAGCTCTCACAACATTGTGGTCGTGGTTTGTTTTCTGTTGTCAAGTGTGTGCATGCTTGCAGGAAACTCTATCAGACTGTCTGTTGCTGCGAGCCCTACTTGACAGGCTATTGACGAGCTTGACAGGCTATTGACGAGCTTAACAGGCTAAGTAGTCCGACCCATTGATGTTAACCTCATGTGTCATAGTTGTAAACTCACCGAGCCCAACTGCTTTCTTGTACAAGCCAGTTCCTCCTCAACTTGCATCACACCAGTTTTGTCGGCTTCTGTGATGAATGTGGATATAATTCGTTTTCAGTTCGTCTGTCACCTTAACGTAGACATAAATAACAATAATAATAATAATAAAAATAGTAATAATAATTCATTTTATTTGTTAAGCGCTTAATAAATCAAGGGTTCTTCTAGACGCATAAAAACTAAAACTAACTAACAATATGTATATAATTATAGTTGCAATCGAAATTCACAAATTATTAGAGCTATATAAAAAAGTCTTTAAATGAGATTTAAAAGAGTTGTTGGCTCTAAACTCTGTTGGTAGAGAGTTAGTTAATAACTTTGCAGATAGGAATGAAGACAGCTTCTATCGCCGTATAATAAAATATTCATCTTGGATAAGAATTAGTCAGATGTCAGAAGAGGTGCAGCAGAGTACCTAGCGTCCATAGTTGGTCTAATCACACTAATTGAACTAAAATATTTAGATGCAATATCATTAATTATCTTAAAACCCAGCACTGCAAGTTTAAACTCTACTCTGGCTTTGATGGGCAGCCAGTGAAGTCGTTTTAAAACATTTCTGCTCTCTGTTCTTCGACTCACACAGCACAATGCCTTGGCAGCAGACGATAAAATGGACTCGACCATCTTCAGATATTGCTGAGGTGAGCCAAAGAACAGAGAATAGCAAAAATCTAATATGGATGTAATATGGATGTAATAAAAACATGTACTACAATCTCCCTACGCTGGAAAGAGACCCAATGTTTAAGGAATTAATACTCCCAAAGGTGTTAAAATGTTGACTTTTTGAATGTTTCAAATGGTTTAACGTTGAGATGGAGGTATCAAAAATAAAGCCTAACCCCTAAATTCCTAACCTGCTCAGCCGGTTTGACCAAACGGGTATCTATATGAACGGGTTCAAAGCGTCGGATCTTTCTAATGACAGGTAAAAACACTGTTTTGTCAGTATTTAGCTTTAGATGGTTAGCAAACATCCATTCCGACAACTTGTCAAGCAACCTACTCACTAAATCCGAGCTCTCATCTCTGACTGCTTTTGATGTTGGGTCAAATTCCACGAAGAATTGAGTGTCATCAGCATAGTAATACGTGGTTACATCAACCTCTGCAAAAACTGATGCAAGGCCGCTACTAAATATCTTAAACAATATAGCTGTCCCAGCGCAGTTCCATGTGGAACACCTGTGGATAGTTTACAGCTGCTTGATAATGAGTATCATTATCAAGCATACATCTTTGAGGTTTTGGTGTCCCAAACCGGATATTGGGAATTTAGTCTTTAGCGAGCCAACCGAACTGAGCAAGCATTTTGCCAGATGTGGCAATGCACAAATATGTTAATGCAGAAATCAATAATAATATTTTGTTTTATAAAATTAGCATAGAAGAGATGAACACTTTTATTTTACAGTTTGGAATTACCATAATGTCGTTAAGAGTATCATTCTGATCATCGCTGCATAATGCATATCGGATCAAAAGAATGTACATTTATTGTATTGATATGTTGTGAAATGTCCTGCCCTAGCACTGTCAGATGATAGTCTGTACTCTGTAGTCTCGTTTTTCTGGAGACTCGGTAAGACATTTCTGCCTGTCGAGTTAGGCATCTTTGGTTTATATAGTGAGATAGCGGTACTATTTTCATGAAAGAAGGGAAGATAACTTTGAAACCTTTTTGCTGTTTGAAGTAATGTTTTACACTATCGGTTTTCCAATCATGTCGAATCCGATGGCAAAACAAGTTGGTGGTAGGCCTAATCTACTAATTATTAGCGTGATAAAAAATATATATATGTACAACTGTATAGATACGAAAAACTCATCACTTTTTGTACCCAAATTTGATGATCATGAAAGTTCAGTTTCAGTACAAATTAAGTGAAAAATTATGTACCGTATTCTCGCGGCACTGAGACACGCGTCTTAAAGGTGGGTGCAACCTATATCATGACATGCACTTCATTATATTATTAAGACATGCGTCTAAAAAGTGAGATATTTTTTACACAATGTTTTACGATGTACAACCAGTGTGCCTTACGAAGTGAGATCTTTTTTAAATAAAAAATCACTCATCCATAAGACGCGCGTCCCAGTGCCTCGAGAATACCATATGTATTCTATCTATTGCTTTGAGACTTGACTTTGTCACACTGTACAGCAAGGATTCTATAGTGGCGATGGATTGTTGTATCAACTAAACTTATACATTTTGACATGTGTGGTCCTGCAGTGGACACCTGCAGTGGACACCTGCTGTGGACACCTACAGTGGACACCTGCTGTGGACACCTGCAGTGGACACCTGCTGTGGACACCTACAGTGGACACCTGCTGCGGACACCTGCAGTGGACACCTGCAGTGGACACCTGCTGTGGACACCTGCAGTGGACACCTGCTGTGGACACCTGCAGTGTACACCTGCAGTGGACACCTGCAATATCTGTGGTTATTCCGTAACAGCCCTTTCAATATATTCTTTGACTGGTTAGGTTAGAATTTGTAATGCACAAGCATTCAGAGCATCAAGTGTGCATCAAGCGTGAAGTATCCTCATTTTATCTATAGAATATGAATTTTGAAGTCAATATCTTAAATGTGAAGACAGAACCCTGAAGATTCTGTGGATAGCGAAATGTTTTATTATAAGTGTGAAGATTAGATCTTCACCTTGATTCTGAAGTGTGAAGAAAGTGAAGACAGCGTGTTGTGGTGAGAGCCCCGAATATAGAGGAAAAAATGCAAAAATGTATATATATTATGTCTATTGTTTTGGGTTAGTTGTCTTTTGCTCGTTGTTGAGTGGGTAAATGGTACGACTCGCGTTGCCTACAGATTTTGGAAAACTTACATTTCTATGGTTTCTACAGATCAAATAGATAATATATATTAGATGCATTCACTCAGCGGTTTCCAGGCCTTTGATATACTGAATGTCATTCTTGCAGAGTATTGATTGCTACTATTTGTGATATTTAGTCAGCAACTCCTGAATCACTGGCATTGAAACAGTGTGCGGTAAGAGGTCAATGTAATGAGTTCTAATTAATTTTATTATTTATATAGAGCAGTCACTGATTACCATGACTCTGAGAGTAGATGAGAGTAACATTGCATTATGTGACGACAAGTGTAAAATTGGTGTAGTGATGAATATCACAGACATGGTACGACCACAATTCATACTCAACAGTACTCACCTTGTATTTGGAGCTAGGAATGAGTCCTTATATATACCAGGTAATAAGCACCTCAAAGCCAATGTCAAAAGAGAAGACATTTTGACACTGCATAATACTAATAGTTTGCAGTCAATGTTATGTAGCAAGTTATGTAAAAATCTGTTAGTTGTTTCTCAAATGAGAAATTATTGTGGCCGAAGCCAAGGCGGCCATGTATGGCGGCCATGTACGGCGCCCATGTACGGCGCCCATGTACGGCGCCCATGTACGGCGCCCATGTACGGCGCCCATATACGGCGCCCAATTTGCTCTCAGATTAGGACCGGAGCACACCCAGGTAAATATCAGCTTCAGAGCCTTGCCCAGAGGCCATTAGCGTTAATACACGGCATGTATGGATCATCCCATCCCATTGGTTACCCCTACTCAGGTACGCATGGATCATCCCATCCCATTGGTTACCCCTACTCAGGTACGCATGGATCATCCCATCCCATTGGTTACCCCTACTCCCTGCTTCTGCAGTTGAATTTTAAATATACATGTACATTGCGCACCAGAATCTATACTTTTAATGAATTTTCACTCATTCCACCTGACCTGAGTGGCAGAGAAGCATTATTCATCTTTGAGAAAGTGGAAACACGCTTTAAAGTACCTATCGTAGTCAAATTTCCCAAGTTATGAAAACTCTCTATACCCTATCCGACTCAAACCTCATATTCTAAGACTTCTAATATGTTATTATACATGTAGATAGTGGTTAATGGTCTTGTACATTATATGGTCAACGGGGCACAGTTGGTAGCGGCTAGCACTTTCAACCCAAGGGTTGAAAGTTTCGAGTCCCCGCAGTGGCATTCTGGCAAAAAGCCTTCAAGCATATAACCTGTATTTTGCTGGGTCTATTCGGATCAGGACCTAAAATACAGGAGGCCCTATTGTTGCAATAATACTGATCTACCCGAAGTGAAAGGCCCACCTCGTCCTAATGGAAAAAAGGATAAGTCACTGGCTCAGTAAGCTCCGGTTGTGTTACACATGCATTCCTCTGGACCTAGTTGGCCTTGTCTAAAGTGGGACAAGGCTGAGGCCGAAGTTACCTTTAAACTCTCAAAAGATATACCTATGCAGTGCTAATGCCCAATGGTCCGGCTGTCCCGCTATACAGCTTGATGGACAGCGGTATTATTATACGTGCAAGGCCAGAACTTAGGCTCTCTGCCATCTCTGGCTGCTATCAAACAGGCGGTTTTCAACCTAGATAGTAATTTAGTCGTAGGTCACAGAATATCTTAGAAGTTCGTAAGTAATAAATCCTCCTAATAATATCTTAGAATTTCATAGAACAACATAGAAGGTGCAGCTGTTCTTAGATATCTTGAAGAAGATCTAGATATCTTGAAGAAGATCTAAGATGTCTGTGAAGACATCTTAAGTTGTCGGTAAGACATCCTCAGATAACTGCAGATGTCTATGAAGATCTTAGACATCCGAAGACATCTGCAAACATCTGAAGAAGTTCACCGGAAGATTGAACGACTTTGCCAACTTTATTGTTTTACACCACCGCTATAATAGTTTAGTGCACAGTTGGATTTTACATTAATATTATTTTCATACATACATGGCTTCATAATTGAACCTGTATTGAGATTCTAACAATTTTGCACTCAAAGTTTGGAATTTTCTCTATGATCGTAATATTATTGCCGTAATTGTTATTCATGACAATTTCAGGGGATGAAAAGTCTGTGGTTATTCATTCTTCTACTAGACTGACTATTTACGGCGGCAGCAGCTCAGATTTTTTACTGGAGATGCCGAAACCATCGAATCTAATCATAAATATAACCTCTGAAGGGGTGAAGTTGTCCTACCAACCTATAGACATTGAGATAGTGCTAGCTGGAGATATCACCAATAGAAGCATAACCGAGGATAATGTCTATGTCTATGGCAGTAGGTGTAAGTATGCTCATGTTTGTATCAGTGATGATAATTATGACGATGAAGACGACAATGTTGACTTCTTTATTGTTACTGATCAAATATATAATTAATAATTAATATAAAAATATATAATACTAGATCTGACATTGCTATTAGGAAAATACTGTATAAAAATATATGTTCATGAGTCTAGAATAAATTGTTATGGCAAAAAATATTTAAATTGTGACTGACCAAACTCAAAGGAAAGATCTCCCACACAGTTTACATGATTGTATTTCCCATATATAATAGGACAAATAGGGATCTCTCAGTCATTACATATTTGCATATGAAATGATGCTGTCCCTAATGGTTAGTTGCAAAAAATGTCTATTGTGTACATTGTTTAGGTTGTAATTATAAAACGTTTCTGTAGTTTATATTTAGTTTTGACACAACTGGGCTCCTAGTGTCGATCCTAATGTCTGCTGTAATGTAATGGGTCGATTAAGCACAATGTTAGGAAATTGTGTTATGGATGTACAAAAGACAGTGCGCTCTTTTTCTTAACGCCGCTCTTGTATCAGTCCTAAGCCAGAACTCGAGTACTCGAAACTCTGGAAGGTTGAAACGGTACAGAAGTCTTATCACATTCTAGAAGATGACAGATAACTCTGCTGCTACCCTGAGTATCCTGAACCTGTTCTCTAGCTGTACTGATGTGGACAGGCAACTTCTATACCATCCTCAAGCCTGTCCACAAGCTGCTCCAGTATGTGACATTAGGCCTACTATGGACAGCTCAACCTGCATTGCAATGAACTCTCTTTATCATAATTGCATTATATTGCAATGCTTTCCATAGCTGTTACATTCACAGACAATGCTTAAACTACTTAATAGCCTAGGCACTGCTACCAATCAACTCTAAACTAGTGAATGTAGACCTTGAGTGTCATTCTTCGTCTTCCCTGTCTTTGTACACAGATGTTACTGAATCTACTGCTATTATTATATCTGTTACTGTTCACCATTGCTGTGTATCTCCAAGAGGCAAATAAACTTGCTCTAGTTAAGCTCCGCCAGAGACGTCCTGTTTCCTTACCTTTGCCATTATTGCTACAATATTACAAGAAGGTTGCAAACAGTTGGTGAATGCATTTTGGCAGCTGGCACAACAGAGCAGTCAGGGGAAGTCCATTCCAATAATACTCTTTGGAGCAGTGAACGACGACTGTCGGCTGCCAATAGCAGCTTCCAGTTTGTTCTCTTAAAAGATGGAGCATGCCCACATGACTTGACTGGAACTTGGGTTCCTTGCAAATCGCTCATCAGATCAATGCTAAAAGTCAAGTCGTTTACTTCTCAACAATCAGTATTATCTCATAAAGCTATACAGCATTAGCATATGACCCCCAATCTCCATCACGACGATTAGTTAATCACGATTAGTGATTAACTAACATCGACACCAAGTTATGTATGCTTCTAACTAACCACATTGAATGTCATGTAATTCACTTCTATACCCTCTATGTGTTATCATTGTAGATCTTGCTATTCCTTTGGCTACCCAATATGCAAGTTCAAATTCGTCAGCTTTTCATTCAACGTCCCAAAGAGACGGCTCAACGATTTCCTTGTTCGTAGCGAAAGGTGAGAATATATAATCTGTAGGACAATTGCATTGGGTGGAAATTTTATAGAAGCCACGATAAAATATAGCCTTGCTCTTAAAATTATGGTCGGAACAATTTCAGAAACGATGTAGTCTGTAATAGTACGGCTGCTCCTGGGTGCCGTTATCTCAATGCCGTTATAATATTGCCGATGTTCTGCTCTTTTTAGTTATATTACTGTTGTGTTGTATGCAAATGCTGAAATACCTTTGCTGAGTAACTATCAACTAACGGATGACACGAGTTGGGTTTTACAAGAATAATGAGATGCTGGTAATGAAGAGCATAAAAATGGCACACGTTAAATATTTTGCGAAGTAGCAGCATAGTGGGAACAGTAGCGAGTATCAGTGACACTTGTAGGACTTCCATCCTGTGCGTCTATCCGTGTATTTTTTTCACTTAAATTGCTGTTTACCAGCACACTTTGACAGAAACCTCATCTCGCATTGACTGACAGTAATATTTTGTCGGTCAGTCAGTTAGCTATTTAACTGGCTGATATATTATGGAAAGCTTGTGACAACCAGATAATTAATTGCTTAAGAGGAATGTAGTTGCTGATCCCGATATTTACATATATTATGTCTTACCATTGTTACGTTGTATAATATACACAAATACCGATCAGATTATTTCCTGTACAAACCATTTAGACACTATTAAGTTGAGTTTATACTAGGCCGAATCTTCTGCCAATTCTTGAATTGCCGAAATTTCAACACAGTGTAAAATTTCGAGACAGAGAGGTGGCAAGACGGAATTCATGTCGGAGGCAAGACGTTTTCAACCCAACAGTGTTGGATTGCTTCATCAAATCGGCTAGTCTTTTGTATCACGTAGGCGCAATCTGTCCAACAGCATTGGCGATGGCTATTAATTTTTTGTAAACATGTGAAAATATCACTCTATGCGCGAGACGCCTGCACATTGGGGTCACTTTGCAGTTTCGTTTCATTCAAATATGGAAAAAATGTTGAGTAGCTTAAATAGTTTTTGTTTTTAATTATTATTAATTAATTAATTATGGGCATTTCTTCACTACATATTATATGTAGTAAGAATGTAATTAAATTTATTTTGTTCATGCATTTGCACGTACCTAGTGCATAGAAATAAACATTTTCAATAATGTCACATGCCAATTCTATATAGAAAACATATCGTCGTTTTGGCCAATTGTAAACAGAGAGACTGCCAGTCATTCTTCTCCAACTGTGACTCAAAAAACACAAAATTCTTTGACTAAGACTGAATCGGCGTGGTATAAATTCAACTTTGGTTTTTTTTAATTTTCAGAGCTATTGAGAAATGACCCTACAACCACCACTGTCCTGCCTACAACCAGCACTGTCCTGCATACAACTACCAGAGTCTTGCCTACAACCACCACTGTCCTGCCTACAGCCACCACTGTCCTGCCTATAACCACCACTGACCCACCTACAACCATCACTAACCCGCCTACAACCACTACTGACCAGCCTACAACCACCACTGTCTTGCTTACAACCACCACTGACCCATCTACAACCACCACTAGCCCTCCTACAACCACTGCTGTCTTGCCCACAACCACCACTGACCCACCTACAACCACCACTGTCCTGCATACAACCACCACCGTCCTGCTTACAGCCACCACTGTCCTGCCTACAACCACCAGTGACCCACCTACAACCATCACTAACCCGCCTACAACCACTACTGACCAGCCTACAACCACTGTCCTACCTACAACCACCACTGACCCACCTACAACCATCACTAACCCACCTACAACCACTACTGACCAGCCTACAACCACCACTGTCCTGCCTACAACCACCACTGACCCATCTACAACCACCACTATCCCTCCTACAACCACTACTGTCTTGCCCACAACCACCACTGACCCACCTACAACCACCACTGTCCCACCTACAACCACCACTGTCCTGCCTACAACCACCACTGTCCCACCTACAACCACCGCTGTCCTGCCTACAACAACCACTGTCCTGCCTACAACCATCACTGTCCCATCTACAACCAACACTATCCCTTCCACAACCACCACTGTCTCTTCTACAACCACCACTGTCCGGCCTACAACCACCGCTTTCCCACTTGCAACCACCACTGACCTTCTTACAACCACCACTTTGCCGCCTACAACTACTACTGTCCTGCCTACAACCACCACTGTCTCACCTAAAACCAACACTGTCCCGCCTACAACCATCACTGTTCCACTTACAACCACCGTTGACCTGCCGACAACCACCACTGACCTGCCTACTACCTTCGCTGACTTGACTGTAACCACCACTGACGCAACTACATACATCACTGATCCGATTACAATCACTACCAACCTAACTACAACCACAAATAACTTGACTACAGTCACCACTGACCAATCACCAACTACCACTGATCCAGCTGCAACCACCGTTCACCCGCCAATAGCCGCCACTGACGCTCTAATAACCACTGCTAGTCCGCCAACAATCACCAGTGGTCCAGCAACAACCACTGACATGTCTACAACAACCACTGACCCACCCACAACAACGGCTGTCCCAACTCCTTTCCCGCCCACTGCCACCATTGACCAATCCATAACTACTACCTTTTATCAATCCATAACTACCACCATCTTGCCCACTACCGCTGACCCACTTGCAACAACCACAGCTCAACCCACGACAACAACCGGCAGGATATCTATCACTGCTGAATTTCCTGCTAAAACTACTGAAATGATAACCAGCAAAGGCGATGCGAGTACTAGAGAAAGTTCAACTACCGTTGTAGCACCATCTGGCCTGTCAGAAGCATCTACCAGGGCTCACACAAACTCCACTATGCAACTTACCCCAAGCCTAGACATAAATACTACTACATCACAGTCAGAAATAGCTGGCAGTATTAGTACACCACTGGTAACTCAACGGATAACCATCAACACGGATGCATCTAAGAGTAGCACTGAGGTAAAAGAACCTTGGTCACGAACCACAGATGATAACAAAACATATGTCACTTTGATACCTTCACCAGCAAACACAACCACCTCGTCAGGTAAGCAGTGCAATATCTCCAAACAGCCGAGTAGCGCTAGAAAGTATCCGCATTAATCATCGAATAATTTTTAGCATCTGCTGAAGCAAAGGATCATCAACAACAGGAGTTTGGCCTGCGCAGTCAACAACATTTAATGCATTACTAATTTAGGTAGCTTGGGCGGATGGGTAGGGAGAATCCAAATTTATTTGCATATTGTTATGTAGATGCATTCTTACCATTCTCTTTTTTGTCCAGCAGCTCTTGGCCTGCAGACTGTATCAGAAAATTTGCACTCTCCTGCGTGAAAGAACTAGGTGTCGCCCTAAATGCTCTCATGATCTGTGGCAGTAGCTCGTCCCAACTGTCCTGCCCAAGTGTATTCTGCCTAAGCAGACACCTGAGCGAGTCACCAAGTGTTCTGTTACCCCTTTCCACTATACCATTACTCTGTGGATGGTATGGGGTGGTTCGGGTCTTGTCTACCCCCCAGAGGTCGCACAATTCCTGAAATAAATCAGATTCAAATTGTGTACCTCTATCAGAGTGTATGTACTCTGGCAGACCGAAATAACAGAACATCCTCTTAGTCAAAGCTTGGGCAACCTCCGACGCAGTTGCGTCAGGTATGGCAAATGCATCCTGCCATCTGGTAAAGTGGTCTGATAACACAAGAATCAACTTGTTCCCAGATTTGGTCGTAGGCGTTGGACCGACTAAATCAATAGCGACTTGCTGCCATGGGCGACCAACTGGGAGATGGCCACGAGCTTTTTGGGAAGGCCATCCACTCTTTTTAGATACTTGACAAGTATCACAAGATCTGATCATCCGTCGGAGGCTTGCCGTCACACCTGTCCAAGACCAGTACGACCTTAATCCCCTCAAAGTACGCATGTAACCAGAATGAGCCAATGTGTGACAGTCCCACACTACCTTTTGTCTTAGCAATTTCGAACATTTTGCTACGTCCTGGGCTCTACTAGTACCCATTGTACCAATCCGGACTGTGACTACACCGTCATCCCTGATTTGCATCAGTGGCAGTAAGTTACTCAGTTGACGCAGGTCGACACTGCCCAATGATAGAACAGTTCCGTCGATGCCTGTTTGTCTCGACAACCCCGGTAGACAAGAGACAAGTCTCCATCTGTAGACAGTAGACAGCCGAGTAGACAAGAGACAAGTCTCCATCTGTAGACAGCCCGGTAGACAAGAGACAAGTCTCCATCTGTAGATAGTAGACAGCCAGGTAGACAAGAGACAAGTCTCCATCTCTCTTCTGCAAGTTTACCAGATTATACAGATCATTACACACAGTAGATTGTCTTTTCGTAACCCTTACAGAAAGCCTTACAGAAAGCCGGAACAGCTGTTGAAAAGTGTCCTCTATCTGTGGCCTTTGCTTGGTGGTTCATGGCTATGACTGGAGACAGTTCATGACTCTGTCTTGTATTGTCGCCCAACGACACCACCCCATGAGCTCCTGCCACAGATAAGTTACACTCATACAAGATTCCATGTCGCTCTGGTCTGGAGGTTACATCTCTCGGTACCATGCACACAGCACGATCGACATGATGTCGACTAGGGTGGTCGACATCCTGTCCAGTCACATGCGTAACTGGACTTCTAACAGGTTGGAACCTGTCTGAGCCTGTATCAGCAACTGCCCATGTACCAAGCTGGCAAGCAAGACCTGTCGCACTTGCGCCGTTAGTTTCTAACTCAGCTTGTACCTGGAGACGGGTTGGCCCTCCCATAGACAGCTATATCCGATCGCACTGTTTGCAATCTACACACTGCATCTATACACAATCTTGAACTTGAATTCATCTAGGAGTTCTAACCACCTGGCCACCTGATTACTGGGTTGTCTTACGACATAGCCAGATCAGGGTGGCATGGTCAGTTAGCCTGAACTCTCGAGCATACTGGTAGGACCTAAAGTGATTTATCGATTTGCAAACTGCTAGCAGCTCTCATCGAGTGACACAGTAGTTCCGTTTCTCTGGGCTAAGGGTTTGGCTGAAATACGCGATCACCCACTCTTTTCCATCCTGTACTGGCGACCACATAGCACCGGTACCATAGGCGCTGGTGTCTGTATCAAGGATGTACTCCAAATGGAGATCAGGGTAGCCCAGGAACGGAGCAGATTCTAAACAATGCTGAAGTGTGTCAAATGCTTCCACTGTACCGTCGTCCCATTCCAAGAGTACCCCCTTTTTACTGAGGTGTGTCAAGGGCTTCACTATCGTAGGAAATCCTTCTATGTACTGCCGATAGT
>JAOQGN010286889.1:0-16188 GCA_027564295.1 Himantozoum antarcticum | reverse complement strand
TAGTGCAACAGGTTTAGACAAGGGTGGTGAGGTCGTGGATACATTTGAAACACAGGGAGACTTAGAAAGTTCCTTACGGGTATCTAGGAGTGGGAGGGTGCTAAAACGCCCAGTCCGTTTCAAGGACTATGTCTAAGTTGGTCAGCTTTGGCTTGTGTTGACTTGAGTGGTGCTGGTTGTGCCTTTGAAGTCTGCGGGTTCATTTGCATTCACTTGGGTCAAGGTGCTATGCTTTTCTTTTAGTTAGATTTGTAAAATTATGTTTTATGAATATTAATGAAGGGAGATGTTTTAGGTTGTCATGGTAACCTATATAGGTAAAGGTTAATCCCGCGAGAGTGGGCTCGTGGTCAGCAAGCAGATCATCTTAGAGGATGCTGGTTTAGCTCCTGTCCTTGTATTCATATTAAATCTATAAATATACTGACATAAACACAAACAGCTTGATCTAATATTGTCAGATTAATACACTATGCACAGACTACTATCAATGGTTCATGATAATTCACTCAGACTCCACTCAAGCAACAAAGTTTTCACAGATGTCTCCAGTCTTACCATTTTCAGTAAATGTCGTTCAGTTTGTTCAATTGATACATGTTTATCCCACGAAATAGGTTTGTTCACAATATCAATATTAACGCTTAGCGAACTGAGATGACACATTTTTTTTTCTTCCTAACTCGGAGGTTACATAATAGCCTGGGTTTATGTTCCCCCATCGGGGGAAACTCACCTGGCCTGTATGTATTTTACAGTCTTTTACCTGCTGATCAGAACACAGGAAATAGAGGGCAGAGAAATAATTTTTCACCGCAGCGAGAATCGAACTCATGACCGAAGTGCTGCAATATTAACCACTTGACCATCTCTGTTCCCATAAGCTCCCATAAATATATATCAACCTTGAACCTAAACTTTGTTGTATTGGGGTAAAACGGGTAATTTGTGGTTTTCATGGGTTTTCAAGTCTCTCAAAGGTGACATCCAAAGGTGACATACTGACCTTAAATTGACCTTGAACTTAAAATTTGTTGCATTGGGCTGAAAACGGGTACATCTCCAAGTCTCTCAAAAGTGACATACAGACCTTAAATTGAACTTGAACTTAAAATTTGTTGCATTGGGTTGAAAACGAGTACTTTCGGGTTTTAAAAGGTTTTAAAGACCGCATACGAGATATCTAAATTAATTTCCAAGTCACCCAAATGTGACATACTGACCTTGAATTGACATTGAATTTACAATTTGTCGTATGAAAAGGCAACTCCAGCTGCGCAAAGGTGCGGAATGAAGACGAGACGTTGAAATTAGCGTCAAAGTGCCACAAATATGATATTCCAACTTTAAAATGACTTTGGACATAAAAGTTATTCATGAGCATATCAGTTTTGGTTTTAAACGGTGCCAATGCGGAGCGAAATGTCCTTTGTAATAAATCTTTTGTTCCTGATCCATAAATGACTTTTAATAATCTAGGCTATAATCGTGCAAGGATGTCCATATATAGATGTTTGGACATCGGGGTAGACCGAAATCCGCTAAAAGAGTTTGGATTGCCAAAGTGTGGACACTTACAGCTGTTCGTTGATATTTGTAGTAGTCTGTATTTTTATTGAATCGGTAAATTAATCTTTCACTTAGTCAAAATTACAGATTTTCATAGATCCAATTTTTAGATTTCGTGCACCTGACCTTTATAAATAAAGCTCAGCCCGGGGTGGGATCTCCAGGCTGGCCAATATCAAGTTAACGTTATGATTTAACAGTGTTACAAACACAGGAGTATTGCAATGCTGAAACAGAATTCGTTGGCTAATTTTAGAGCGAGTATGAATAATAGTATAGAGTTATCTGCTTCATATTGGCATTAACAATAAAAAGATGGAGTCACGCGGTGTAGCATAATACTGTAAATTATGTACAATGTCTGGAGGGCAGGTAAATCTGCCACAATATATACCTTTATATAGTTAAATCACTTGAAGCGCAATTGCTTTTAATCTCATCATATGTAGCTAATATCAATCACAGTTATATATTCGTGCGATAACAGTGCCTTCTTAGAAGTCAACCGACGATAAAAATAATACACATCTTTAACTCTTTCACTACGAGTTTTTACTTAGGATTGACGGAGTTTATTTTCAAAATTTGATATGCCTCATTTGATTTTCATATTCTGAGAGAACTATCAAAGTTAGAGCTTTGAAGTAGGCATGAAAAGTGATCACAACCAAATTCTCTCTAAGATGAATTTATTTTTGGGTTGCGTGTGGGTGTGTGGGTGAGGGTGTGCGGGTGGGGGTGTAGACCAGGTAAGTAGAAAAGCCCGAGTATCATTAGATTTATTGTCACTGGGGGTGAGGTTCCACACGTAGAAGTTGGAAATCAAGCTTATTAGAATCTCCTGACAATTCTCGGTCTAGTGGAGTCTGTTTTAGTTACAAAGGTTACTTCTGGTGCACCATAATTCCACTAGACAGCACTAAGAAATACATTATCTTTCTCAAAATATAATTAGTACTTTTATTTTTGATATTGTGTGTGAACCGTTAGTCCAAGACACTTCCTTTTGGTCCTAAACTTTCACCATTGGATTCTCCAGAAAATGTTGCACAAAATCCACATATTTGGCTCCCTCACACCCCTCAGTCTCACAGTCAGTACATGATCAGTCAGTGTTCAAGTGACCATCAGACAGTGACTGAGACAACATTTTAGAATGGTCAAGTATACCCTACTCAACTACCAGAAAAGCGATTGATATATTTTTTCAAATTTATTTTCCTAACTAGAACTAGGTGGCGGCCTACCTGTAGAACTGATTTGAAGGTGGCGACAAAAAATAACTTTTCTAAAAGTAGTAAATATATGTGCTGTTCGCACCCAAAGGCAAAAACGTGAACCAGAAGTGAAAGTGCCAAATGATATCGACCAAATTAGCTATTTTAATAGCATTAGATCCAAGGAAATTTGTATATGGGCAGACAGCTGAAAGCCGCTGAAAACGGTTGATGGCCGATATAGTCAATTTGCACATGTTGTGGCGATCAGGCTTGTGTATTGGTTACTACGGCGCATAGTGCGCCAACTCGTACCAAAAGAGTTAAAGGTAGATCAGAGACGTATCAAATCATCAAAGACTCGAAATATATTATGTGCCTACAGCTAAATTCTGAAATCTCATCCTCCATCAGCACCCTTCAAAACCTTAAAGTATCCATATTTTATGTCAATACGGCAAATTGTGCATTCAATGTCAACTTAAGATCAACACATCCCCACGGCGTGACCTCAAGGTCAACTAAGCACCTCATCCTCAAGCAGCACCCTCGAAAACCTGAGAATACCCGCTTTCAAACCAATACAATACATTTTTCATTTGAGGGAGGTCAATTTAAGCTCAGTATGTCACCGCGGGGACATACTGAGCTTAATTTAATCAATTTAGAGATCAACTTAAATATGTCACGGTCGATCAGAGCCCTTGAAAACCTATAAGCACCCTTTTCATGTGAATACTGAAATATTTGTGTTGAAGGTCAATTTAAGGTCAGTATGTCACCTTTGGATGTCACCTTTGGGAAACTTGGAAGATTAAATTAGATATCTAGTCCTCGATCAGCATTCTTGAAAACCACAAATTACCCGTTTTAAGCCCAATACAACAATGTTTAGGTTCAAGGTCACTATATTAAGGTCGGTGTGCCACCTTTCGCAAGATTAATTTAAATATCTCGTCCTCAATCAGCACCCTTAAAAACGTCAGAGTACCAATTTTAAGCCCGATACAACAAATCTTACGTTCAAGGTCAATTTAAGGTCAGTATTGTCACCTTTGCAAAACTTTGAGATTGATTTAAACATCTCATCCTTTATCAGCATCATTCAAAACCCCAGAGTACCCGTTTTCAGGCCAATATACAACAAATTTTAAATTCAAGATCAATTTAAGGTCAGCATGTTATATTTCGTCCTCGACCAGCACGCTTGGAAACCACATAGCACCTGTTTTCAGCCCAAGACAACAAATGTTTAGTTCAAGGTCAATTTAAGCTCAGTATGCCACCTTTCCAAGACTTAGAAATTGACTTAAATATCTCGTCCTCAATTAGCACCCTTGAAAACCTCAAGAGTACCCGTTTTCAGGCCTATACTGTAAATGTTAGGTTCAAGGTCAAATTTAAGGCCAATATGTCACCTTTGCAAGACTTTGAGATTAATTTAAACATCTCATCCTCGATCAGTATCATTGAAAACTCAAAGGTACCCGTGCTCAAGTGTGCGAAAGCAATACTTTTTATTTCATGATCCTCCCCTGGATTATGTCCTGGATCAGCACCCTTGAAAAGCTGAAAGTACCTGTTTTCATGTTAAAACAGCAAATTTTATGTTTAAGGTCAATTTTAGGTCAAAATTCCACATTTGCGTGACATCAACATGAAGATGGCAGCGCCAAAGCCTCCTATTGGTGAATGTACCTTACGAACCCTGTTTACACATGCATCTTGTGAGCTGCAACTATCGGCATTTACTCGCGCATTTGGCAATGTTTATACATTTGAAGTTGACACTACTGAAAATTGTTATACATTTGAGGGAAATGCGTCGGTTTATACATTTGAAGGATACATCGTTTATAGATTTGAGGGTGACAGTTTTATATATTTGAGGTGACAGTGTATACATTTGGAGGCGATTATGCATTTGAAGGTGATTTTTTATACATTTGAGGGTGATAATACATGTGAAGACAATTTATACATTTGAGGTTGTAACAGGCCCCCCTCCCCAACCTATGATCACAGACTATTGTGTACCAAGAACTAGCACACATTAGCATCGAACTACCCCTATATTACTACTATCAACTAGGTAGTTGGAGTGTTTATGTGTAAATATAAGATTGATTGTATTGAAGTACAACTTCACAACATCAGATCTGAAGAAATAATGAAAGTAATGAAAGATGGCGCACACCCTTATATGCAAAATAGGTAACAGTTAGGTCGGCCAGGGAACCTGGCTACCGGCTTGTGTCCCACATAACCCCATCTAGTTAGGCTGGGTGGGACACATGGTGAAAGCAGTCCGGTTAGGCCGGACTGCACACAAAGATACTACAACTTGGTGAGGCCAAGTAACAGATATACATGAGTACTAAAACAGACTGTAAGTCCGCTAAGCCAGATGATTACCACGGGGACGGGTAGAGCACCGAGATACAGACTGGTAAGTATAACAGAGCAAAGGCCAGTTAAACTGGCCAAACAAGAGAGCACAAGATAACAAGGGCCAGTTAATCCGGCCTCACCGGGAGTATACAACAACTAAAACTAGGTACAATAATGGACTAAGCAGATGCACATGAATCCCAGGCAAACCTGGTAACCTGGCAAATCAGGGTTTGGAGCTGCTCACTAGCTGAATCACATTTACCTGCCCGGTTACAAATTTAGCCACACATTTTGAACTGTTTGTACAGAACTAACGCTAGATTGTGGTAAGCTATGGAACAAAGAATGGCAAAAGTCCAACCATTTTGTAATAAATGCGTGAACAAGCTTAGTCATCTGATTGGGGAACCAAAGCTTTGAGGTGGTGTAAACATTTAAGATGGTAAAAACAGCTGGCAGAAATTGATGAAATGTAATCTTTAAGGGCTAGCTGTCTAAAATAACACCGAGATTTTTTGTATTGTACACAGCGTTGATTATCAGTTGGTCGACTAAAATCAGTGGCTCAAAATACTGAAATATCCTGGAGACAGGAATAAATACTGTCTTGCCTTGGTTTAGTTTTAGGCAGTTAGTCGGCATGAGAGATGCTATTTTTCTACAGATGTTTTTAATTCTTGCTTGTACAGTGCCCTCAGCAGTTGGATCACAATGATCACAACTCTAAGACAAAATTATCTGTGGCAATTCAGTCATAGAGAGTTAAAAGGACTGGACCAAACACACCACCCTGTGACACATCAACGTTGTGCTGCATTTCTTCAGAGGAAGACTGGACGATTTTGACAAGAGCTTTATGATTCAATCCATGACCTGCTGGCCGTATCTGATACGATGGAATTATGGCTTTATACTGCGAGTAATTTGTTATGTTGGATGATATCAAAGGCAGCAGATAGATAAGGAGTACTAAAAAACCGACTCTTCCCTTATCCATTTCCTGAAGTATGGATGACGTAACGTGTAACAAAGCCATTTCAACACTGTGACCTTCTCTGTATGCCGATTGATTAGAATGAAGGAGTTAAAATGATGTTTGTTAAAATGCGATTACAACTGAAAATTAACTGCTGTTTCTACAAGTTTAGAGAAATAGCTCAGATTCGAGACTGGTTGATTGGATGACAATGAATCTTTACCAAGTGTAGCCAATTTCAGAAAAGTTGTGATGCAGGCAATCTTGGAACAGTCTGGGAATATTCCGGATGACAATGAAGCGTTGAGCATTCGAGTGATGAAAGGCCAAATTTATGGAAAGAGGGCCATCAGACATGAAAGGTCAGATGGCAAGATATCAATGTCTGATGACTCTAAATGCCTTAATTTTGCTACGTCGACCATACTAAGTGGTTCAAACGTGGTACGACAATTGGTTACAGAGTGAGGTTGCAAGGTTGAACACACTTCCGATGAACTTGTCGGAAAAGAATTACTACGGTAGTTGATATCTTGCTAGAAAAATACTGTGCAAAGGATTAGCTAATGCAGCATCACTATCATGAGATGGCAAAAGCCTCTGCAATGGTTTTGTTAGAGAGTCAACTATTTCATACAATTCTTTGCAGATGCCAAAATCTTTGACTTGCAGAAAATATCAGATTTAGCAATAACTAGTTTTTTACAGCGTACGTTTGCAGTTTCAAGCTTTGTTTATCAACATCTAGTCCAGCCATATTTCCTATACGTTCAAGACAGGGCCTGATTTGTTTTGCTGCCGCTACTTCAGCATCCCGTGATACTGTTAGAGATTGAGATCTGGCGGCCAAGCTAGTTTTAATTTTATTTCTAGTTATGACCAGGGTAAATTCATGTACATGTAATTGCGTGTGTAACCACATGACATGTAATTGTATGCGAAATTGCTTGACAGAGACAGAAACACCACCCATCGGTTTTGCCATTAAACCAGGTTAAGCTGTAAATGACAATTTAGTTATGTCACAGCAGAATTTAAAGATGGAAGCCAGCCATTTTTTACTGGTGCTAATATAAATAAATAAATAAATAAATAAATATATAAATAAATTAATCACTCTATCATGACAATTGAAATCTCCTCTTTACAATAGGGGTAGTTGCAAATGACCTGCATGCAACAGCTTGGAGTTATTAGTTCTGACAAAACAAAAGAAAAACCATTTGTGATCTAGCATGTGCGCAGTTTCGCGGCATGACATTATTCATTTCTCCTGCAGTCAAGAGCAGCCAATAGGCTCGCACGAAAGACAATCCCAATAAAAACATTGATGTCAACTTCTAAGTTACGTGCTGTACTACACAGTAAATTATAAAATTCCAACTCGGAGGTTACATAATAGCCTGGGTTTCTGAGCATTCTTCAAATAGTGAGAAGGCAGGAGAGAGGAGCTTTTTGCCTATTGTCTATTTAAAAGTTTGCCTCATTCCAGACAATCATTCAGTCTTATATATTTTGAAGAAATGCCTAGCCAGTAATAGTTTTGCAAGAATATCATGTTGCTGGAGCGCACAGAGATCTAGCTAATTGCAGTAACAACTCTGGTGGTTAGAGAACATGGAGGTAGCAGACAGAAGGCAAGTGATGGAGCATCGGTTGGCCCGTGGCTAAAATGAATCATTCAATCAATCAATGTCAGCTAAATAATTTGTATGGTTTTATTTGGGTATTTGCATTCTCATTTTCATCTTTCAATCACACAATGAAGAGCCGAAAAATATCATTGCTCACCTGCTGTTTCTGCTAGTTTTGATGATAAGCAGCTTGTAAATGAGTGGGAGTAATGGCTTTGGTAAATAAAGTCAAAAATGTTGAATTGGTAACTAGTAAATATAGTAAGTTTGCAAACTTCTCACTTTGAACTGTGCATGTTAGTAGCCTGGGTATCAAGCCCTCTGCATGCGTGGCCTCCTCCTTTCCCCCACTAGGATGCTAGTAGAACTAGATTGCATTGCTCCCTCGATGGCGTTGTGATACAAATATTTTGGGCCAATCAAGTGAGAATTCATTTGTAGTGTATATTGTATTCATGAAGATTACAAAACAGGGTGGCAGGGTAGCTCAGTGGCGAGTTGCTCGGCTCAAGATCTTAAGGTCCTGAGTTCGAATCTCAGCCGGTCTATCCTGTTGTGAAGGTGAGCTCTTTACATTTCATCCAGCTGCTGCTACTCATACAAGCAATGCTTTCGAGGTCTGTTTAATAGGATAGCCAAGTGCATAGCAGTAAAAAGCAAAAAAAAAAAAGCAAAAAAAGTATTCAAATCCCAAATGATGTGTATTTATAATGTATTTAGTTGTATATATATATTGATATATACATGTACATACATGTATATATATTGATATATACATGTACATGTATATATATTGATATATACATGTACATGTATATTATATTTACCTGAGTTGGACACTCACATGGATCACAAATAGCAACATGATTGATATTATTATAGGTTGTCCTTATCACACTCTCGCCTTTCATTGTTTATTTGTATCTTACTATATTCTAGTCCTCTGCAAAGGTGCTGCTATGGGTCACCTGGTTTCTATGGCTCACCATCAAGGCTGCACATGGTATTCAAGCATTATACTTGGAGGGAAGTAAAAGGTCACCTTGGCTATCTGATAGGCCGAGGTGGCTTTGGACAAGTTTACAGAGCTCGCATTCATGGATTTGATTTAGCGATTAAGAAACTGAGGTAATGTTGACTAAAACACCAAATCATCACCAACAGTGCCAATTCAATGTATTGCCACAAAGAATGGGTAAAATTTCTGGTCAGTTCAGTCGCGTCAGTTCTTCCCAAGTTTTGATTTTGGACTCCAAAATCTTAATTGAAGGACCTAAGTCAAGGTGACCAGGATAAAAAGGAATTATATCAAGAAAGACTGCTCCCATTGACATGCTATTAGTACGGCGAATTTAGTATAACAACGAAGGCAACCGTTGCTGGGGAGTTCTAACCTCCTCCAAAGCACAGTTTCTTTTGGAATGTGATGTTGAGAGTTGCTTACAATCCATTGTTGTCCAAAAGTTGGTTTGCATTACTCAATTTTTGGCAAAGTGTCTGCTCTTCGTAGGTTATATAGCCTAGCTTACTAGCTAACTATCGCGGTCATGGCTAGGCAATGACTTCATATGTGACGTGATTTCAGCAGTAATTCATGCACCAAGTAGTCTGAATACATGACAATATTTGAAACAATGATTTCTATGTCCGCAATGATTTCTACAACCACTGGTATTTGTTTTATTTGCACGACCGCAGAGGCGACTAACCTCGCCCAAATAGATGGCACCGGAGTCTAGTCGATGTAAACCCTTTATGAAATTTGTAAATAACTACAATAAGCTCATCCACGCAAATACACACCTTCCTACCAGACAAATCTAAGCTTATTTATGTTGAGACTAGGTAAAGGCTTGTGTGTCATTTCACTGCATGCATCTATTCCCGCTGAATGGTTGCCCAGATATATTGTGATGGTAATGTTATTTTGTGGAGCTACCGATAGCATTGGATCCCGATGAGACAGTGATTGCTAACTGTTCTTTTATCAGGTTTCACAAGTAACACACTGTGTACAATTTATGCCAAAGCCTTTGCATCTAAACTATATTATTGATTGTCTCCTTTAAATCTAACCAATTACCAGGACGATATAATTTGAAGTTTTCAAGCACATGAATTATTTTGGTTATAGCCTACCCTTTGGATTAAATTGACACGTAATACACGTAATTCGTAATGTGAACATCTAGATATACTACTACTGTACTGTATCGTTATGCATTCCTTTAGGTACACTATGATGAACAAGAATGCCATCATGAAGAGTCTACAATCTGAAAGACTTGCTTTGACGCTGAAACACCGTAATATAGTCGCTACCTATCACATCAATGACAAGTCTGATCCAGCTTACATCATAATGGAATATATAGGTTTGTAGCAGTTGTGAGTTCTGAACCTACGACATTATTGATTGATTAAATTAATAAATTATTAAATAAAATAATAATAAGTAAATTAATTAATTACTGTTTGATTAAATATATTAATTATTGTTTGGGTAAATCCCGAACTGGTGAATGTAGTACACCTTTTCTCCCCTCAATTGCAGACCTCATTGCTGAGCAGTACTAACAATGTAACACTTACGGTATTTTACCTGCTGAGCAGAACACAAGGACCAATTTAAGGTTGAGAAACTCGTTCAAGGAGTAGGTTTGTTGGTTTTTTTCACAACCACTTGATTCTAACTTATCGGGGAGATGCCGTGGTTAGGGATGTTTGGGATAGCTGCGATGATAGCACTAGCTTATTCAAGGCACCACTAAAGACTAGACAGCGTGATAAATTATGTAACAGCGTAGATTTAAATTATAAAGTATTTTGATCTACCCACTCGGTGGTAGTGAATATGCATTGCCCATTGCTCGGGAGGCAGGCCTAATAGTAAGCGATAAAATTATAATAGTACAAGGTGAATGTTCTGTTTTGTCAATGTCATATCCTTACCACATCTGCTAAGAATTTCTGAATTCTTGGGCAAGATCTTTAACCGTACAATTTCTTCGTGTTCTGATTAGCAGGTAAAATACTGGAAGTCAGGGGGGTTTCCCTCGACTAGCTCTGCTATTAGATTACCATCTAAAACAATACCAAATGAAATATCCCTGCAATTTTCTTTACATACATGTATTAACGTTTCCGGGCCATTGCATGACATTGCACTCCAGCCTGCTCTGAATTATTCTGACATACATGTATAATAGTTTGACGGTCAATGGAGTTGTCTGCTTTTACTAGAACCATGTTGAGAGCAGACAACTTCTAATAGTAATGTTACTTTTCTTCTCATAGGCACACCCCTAAACTGCAAGCTAGCTAAGGATCCTCTAACCTTGCAATATATGCTTACTGGCTGGGACTAAAGGCTGCGATGATTCACCAAAATGAAAAGTCGAATTGAAAAGTAGAAGATCGAGATTCAATTAACCATTAAACTATAAATGTTGGCATACAACTGACTTTCTAATAAGTAAACATACTTTTATTATAGACAGTCAAGACTTTTAAAAATAAAGCAATAATAAATTAACTCGAAGATAGTCAGTTATGTATCAGTTTTCAGTATCACAGCTCAATGTAAATGTGTTAGTTACTTGATCAACAAAATGGGCTAAAAATTGAATCTAATAGTCAAATTAATCGAATAAAAAAATTGTTTTAATTTCAGTGAACGTTGCAGATCACACTGGAACATCATAACTACTTGTAATGTCATGTACAAGCTGAATGACTGCTCCATATAATATGCTCATTATTTGTATTTTAGGTTCCCAGACTTTGCAGCATGTCATTGACAGCGAAGAGATCAAATTAGAGCAAGTACGACACTTCTCACATGACGTTGCCTGTGCTCTGGATTATATACACTGCCTAAATATGGTGCATCTAGATGTAAAGCCAAGTAACATTCTGATCACAGGCTTCAGTTTAGCAAAACTAGGTATTATACTATTCAGCATGTCACTTGTAGTTATTCTTGTATTTTGCTTTGCACGGAGAAGACGTTATATTTATATGCATCTGTATATATTATAATCAGTGAGTTGAGGTAGCTCAGTGGGACGAGGATACAGACATGACACCAGTAACCCGGCTTGTGATTGGGGTACAGAATTGGGCTATCAATTAGAGCTGTATTGAGCCGTAAAAAGCCTGAGCCGGGTCGAGCTCGGGTACATGCTTTTGGGAAGGGTGAAGGCGGGTTGCATGGTACTATCATCACATTGCTTTGGGAAGGGCCGGGTGAAGGCGGGTTACATCGTACTATCATCACATTGCTTACATTATGTTTGATAGTATAATGAAAGTTACACACTGGATTGTGACTGTGATTACACTAATATATACATGTATTATCACAGGAAGATACCTTCTAATAAAGGTCAGCAGATTTTTTTATTGGCAATGAAATAACTATATGTAGGAAAGTCCTAGTTTTCCTTTGTAGCTAACAAATTATACTCGACCCTAAACCTTCCAATCACTTCGGGTCAAGGTTTGGCTTGACCCTGAGCGAGCCGACCCTACCCTACTGAAGCCCTACTATCAATGCTAAGGTACCAAGGCTCTTTACCTGTCATTTGCTCTGCATCTGGAATCTCCCTCAGATGCAATGGCCTTGCCTCCCCTCTGACCAAGGGAAACACTGAAAAGAGAAGCCCTTGGTATTAGGGTCAGGACCACCCCAAGGTAGCTTTAACTTGTTCTGGCTGAGATAATCATCATCATTTTAGCTGTTGATGAGCCTCAACAGCATTGTCGATTATGACAGATGCATGCCAATGATAATACTAAAAAATCTATATTATCAAGTATTCTGATCAACAGATAAAAATATTGGAGGTTTCCCGTGTTTTGCTTAGCTATTGATTCCACATATAGTGTGAACTTTTACCTTTTCATGCTCTTGGCTGCTCAATGTGTTGCTGACTACAATGTTCTTTGAAGGTGACTTTGGATGTTCACAGAAGCTAAGTTGGGATGACACTGTTGATAACATAAGTCCTACTAATAGGATAGATATAACTGGGACAGTGGCGTATAGAGCTCCAGAGCTGCTCAGGGGTTCAGCCCCTTCTGTTAAAGCTGACATATATGCCTACGGTATCTTAGTCTGGCAGATGATGAGTCGTAGGCATCCCTATACAGGAAAGGTGAGTCATAGGCATCCATATATAGGAAAGGTGAGTCATAGGCATCCCTATATAGGAAAGGTGAGTCATAGGCATCTCTATATAGGAAAGGTGAGTCATAGGCATATCTATATAGGAAAGATGAGTCATAGGCATCTCTATATAGGAAAGGTGAGTCATAGGCATCCCTATATAGGAAAGTTGAGTCATAGGCATCTCTATATAGGAAAGGTGAGTCATAGGCATCTATATATAGGAAAGGTGAGTCATAGGCATCTCTATATAGGAAAGGTGAGTCATAGGCATCCCTATATAGGAAAGATGAGAAAGTTTATACAAATGTACACTGCATATCCAGTGGAGATACTTTATAGCGGTCCTTCCTGTGAAACGGTCATGGCATTCACTGGGGCCTAAAATGTAATCAATTGGTCTAACTGATAAACCATTTAGATATTGAATGCAACCAACTGCATGCTTCTAGCCATGTTGAAACTATTTAGATGACCGATTTTGTGGCCTCGTGTCATAAAAAATTTGAATAAAACTAAAACTAAGAATAAAATAAAAATAAAACTAAATAAGCATAAAAATAAAACTAGAAAAATTTGATTAAATTGCAGTTAAGCATATTTGGACCAGAAAGACCAGAGGGATTACAGATTACAAAATTGCAGTTTTCAGTATTCTTGGCAGGTTTAAATTGCAAATTTTTAATAAAATTAAAATGTAGGGTGTAAAATTTTGAACATGTAGGGTGTAATTTTTTGTTAAGCTATATACGACCGAGTAATATCTCTGAATCGCTGCTGTACTTTCGTCATACTGACTATTAAATACCCGAACACTAGATCCGTTGTCTTATTCTCAACTATCTGCGTTCTGCTATTGCTTACATTCTGTTTATGAATTATATATTTGAGCAACTGATAACAATTACTTACATGCTGGCAACCACCAACCCAGATTAAAGGTTGTTCCAAATGTAATATTTATATTAGACAATCGCACCCTACGTGGTAAGGATTGGGCATTGATTGATATATGAAATTGCGAACTGGGAGAAACACATGCAGGAGAATTTATATAAGGCATAAAATGTACGCAACAGCAACAAATGAACAAGATGCTAAGGCTAATGGTAACAGCACTGGATGCTAAGGAGCTAGAGTTAGTGGTGTAGCGATGCATCGAACATTTTTTGTCATATGATTCGATGCATTTGATTCATTCTTTCCAACCTCGAATGTTTTGATTTTATATTTTATTTCTATTTATATAAACACAATTTAATAAATCTTAATTTGTCTTTTTCACTGGAAAGTAAGCTGTATATTAGGTAAGTATATTGCTGTGAGCAACGGCGATTAACTTTGTTAATTAAATGAATATTATTCGTATTTATGAACAATAAATAAATTTACATGCTTATATTCAGCTGTCCTGTTATTTTGCCCACCATTTACTTTCTGTGGTATAAACTTACCAATGAAAAATTTGTTGTGTTTACACTAATCCCTGGGAAATCTCAATTGACATCTCAAATATAAATAATTAAAATATATTTTACTCTTCTGCAAGGAGGCTATCTTAGAATTAACATACCTTTATGTCTATGCGCAAACCTTTACGTCTATGCACAAACCTTTATGTCTATGCACAAACCCTTACGTCTATGCACAAACTGCACGTTGGTATTGCTATGTGACCAGCATGAAATGATGATCAAATGAATTGCTTAAACCAAGGCAAGCCTACAAGCCTACAATGCAATAGTTTGCTCATAGCGTTGGAATAATCACAGAGAAGATAACTCTCACTATTATACAATCATGTATAAGTAGAGAGAAGATAACTCTCACAAAGCTGTACATAGTACATAAATTATTGTGGATTATACTTGTACATTTGCATAGCCATATTCTTCCAATCTTCCTGTTGCTGACATAATAATTGTGATAAAATTATGAGATACATTTCGCAATTAATTATTGGAAATAGCAATTAATAAATACAATCAAAGACTTAAAACATCGAATCAAAGGTTGAAAAATCGAAATCAAATTAAATCAGAATTTCATGAATCGTTACACCACTAGCTAGAGTACTCAGCCCACTGATCATTTTATATAAATGGTACTACAGTTAACTCAACCTTGTATAACTTGCTATACATACAACAATCAGTGGGTGGAGTACTGTAGCTCATAAATTTGTAGTACAGCTATGTATTCTTTATATCTTGCTACGGACATGCTTTTTTGTTACAGGACAACCACATGGTGATATTTGCAGTAGTTGCTCAGGGATTACGCCCTTCCATCAGCAACATAGAGCTAGAGGATGAAGACCTTATTAACTTATGTCAGCAATGCTGGTCCACTGACCCAAGTAGCCGTCCTCATGCCAAATCTATCATTAATCTATTAGATGCAATGCTGATAGAACGACGCTTACTCGCCAAAGATATTTAGTATAGTCAAGAGGGGGCAAATTTACAAATATTATAACACATTTTTGAACTAGTTGTGATTTGTGCAAGGCGGGGCATACATTAGTCATGCGGTGTCCCGATATTTTCTATTAGTTTATGATGTCCTTCTCTTTTACAAGTATATCGTGCAATTTTAGATGCTCATAATTATTATACAGGATATTAGACACTATTTTACAGATTTTATTCCTTCCATTCCATATTTCTCAATACATTTTATTTTTTAAACAATTTCATAGTTGATTTTTTTTATTGTACTTAGTTAAATTTGACCATTGAAAACTTTATTTTTATTTTAGCAAGAGTTATAACATTCCTTTTTACTACTTTTAGTTATGTTTTTGTTTTCATATGAACTACCCAAAATACACTAATATGTCATTCTAATCGTAATAGATTACTGCAATGTGTTGCTTCCCAGATATTTGATATGAACTGGTTAATGTTATGCAGGGTAGGCAAGGAAACCTCATCATGCCTTGGTAGATAAAAGTGAATTCCTAAATGTTGATGCAGGTTGTGCTCTAAAGAGATCAGCGTATTTCAATAACACATTATGAGATCTAGTACTGGTTGTCTCATCACAAGCCTTTTACCCAGTTATTACAAGTTCTTTATCCAACTATACAAACCCTTTATGCAACCATACAACCCTCCTTTAATCACTCCTCCCCTCCCCCCCCCACACCCTAACCCCCCCCCTCACACCCCACCCCCTCCCCCCCCCCACCCCCCCCCCCCACCTCACCCCCCCACCCCCCTCCCC
>JAOQGN010286779.1:0-16209 GCA_027564295.1 Himantozoum antarcticum | reverse complement strand
ACCTATAGAAAATCTAGTTGTGTCCATTTTTCATATTTGCTTCAAAGTTCCAGCTCTGATACTTTTCTCAAAATATGAAGGTAAATAAGACATAAAATTTCAAAAAATAGAAGTATGAATAACCTAAAACATAATTTTGTAACAAAAGAGTTAACTATTGGTACTCACTCGCTATTTGACGGTTCCTGATCCACCACTCCTCTGTTTAAATCGTTTTGCTATCTCCTTGCAGATCGTTTTGGTGATCGTTTTATTGATCATTTTGATGATCGTTTTGTTGATCGTTTTGCTGATTGTTGGCACTCATGTTGATATATTTGGGTTTTTTCTGAGTGTGCATCTGTGAAAAAATAGGGTATGTGTGTGTTGCTTTTACACACTTTTCATTTGAGGATCTTTTAAAGAAACTATTTTACCAAAACAAAAACGATGTCATATCGATAAAAACAAAACAAAAAATGTTTTATTTGAGAAACCTTTGACAAAATCTTTATTACAATTGAGGACTTTTTAAAAGAGATTTCTTTTACCAAAACGATAGTGTTTGCCAAACCAAAACGATGTCATATCGATAAAAAAAATGATTTATTTGAGAAACCTTTAACGAGATCTTTACTGTTTTAAAAAATGTTTTTTTTTACCAAAACAATGTAAGCCACCAACACGATGGTGATGGTCAAAACGACGTCATATCGATGGAGTTTTTAAAAACACGTTGTATTTGAGAATATTTTAGAGAGATTTCTTTAAAAAAATTGCTATAAACAAGATTCTTTTTTTTTTTACCAAAACAATGGAGGTGACAAAACGATGACCTCTATCGTTTTGGTAAACAAAAAAGAATGTTGTTTATCGAGAGGACGAGACCGTACAACGTTTCGGGTAGACCGGCTGGGCGCCGCCAGGCCGTCGTCCCTCTCCCCTCGGCGGGGCGCCCGTTCGCGCGGAGGGACGAGCGTCGGGTCTGGAGTTTTGGCGAATCTTGTGGGGTGGGCATCGGGCAGAAGCGGAGAGGTTTTGTAAGCTCAATCGTGATTGGTTGATTTAATTGGCGGTAGCTAAGGACACTCATCGGTTGCTAGATTGGTATTGAAAGGCCACAGAATTCCTGTTTCAAGAGTTGTGAGGAACGGAAGTGAAAAAGGCTCTAAGCCAATCAGAGGGCTGGATTAGGTCATTTTGCTGGACTCTGATGTTTTTTTAGCTTTTCCTCAATTGTCCTCATTTTTACCGTCTTCTGATTGGCTTAGACCTTGTGAGGAGCTCTGTGCTTTGTTGAAATTCTGGGAGAGGGGGATAACGATCTGCTCACCCTATACTACTCACACAGAGTTAAGGTGTAGCCACACACGTGCCTATCTACTATTTTTTGTGTCTACAGATGAAGCGCACATTATGCCAAAAATGTCGCAATAATTACTAATTCTACAATGTATGTACAAATGCATGATTAGGAGGTATTCTAGTATAACACAACTCAGTGTATTTAATACGAAACAGTATATATGCACTGGAATGATTGGAACTCATGATACGATTTGGCTACTAAATATATTGGACAATTATGTATAATACACTATGCATAATGTAGTAATTCATAGTAATCGCAATTCATAGTTTGTTTGCTTGTTTGTTTATTTGCTTGTTTGTTTATTTTCATCGATATAGTGTAACAGTGCAATAATATAATGGATTTGGAGAACATCCAAAAGGAATGATGACCGTCTTAAAACTTAGTGCATTGCATCTAAACGGTATCTTGACAACCGTGTTGCATTGTGGGAATGGTGAGATATATCACGTACAGGTTCATAATTATTCGCGAGACATAATATTAAGATTAAGGCAATCAACACTGAAAAATACACAATGAGTTAGCTACCATTTTTCAGGTGATTGAGAGTGAAGCACCCCAAATGAACTTGCTTTGTCGGTGTTGGCAGCTTGATGTAGCCTGCCAAGACATCCGAATGCTATCCTCCAGTTAACAGACATGGGTGGTACTTTTAGATTACACCTACGACACGCTATTACACAATATTTTCATAAGAGTGACTTCGTGACTGAATGCCAATGCTTAGCATCTAAAGAATATGATAATGGGCGTCCCTACGTTTAACTAATAACATTTGCATTAATGCCTCTAAGATAAGCACAATGAATATAATGGCTATCTAGCCTATGCTGTTTGCTTCCATTTCAAAAGATGACTACGACATTGAGTTGCTTTGTATTGCTAGAACACATAACCTCTCTGGTGCTATATTATCCAGTATAATAGTTATTGAATAAATTATTTATACACTTTCATTTTCCTTTCAACAAAAAGGGCTACCGCCTGCTTTTATCATTTATACGTGCTTAAAGGTTCACACAAATGCGCACTCCAATACTCAACGCATAAATATAATCTCAAGTGACAGATTTAAAAGGGGTGTGAGCTTGTTTCCTGATGATTTACAGATTATACTTATACTTATGATCGGGCAGGCGGCATCCCCTCCCACCTCACCCTCCCCACCGATCCATGTCATGTTGAGCACTAGAAATCTCCTATGAAAGATGGGTAGATCTAAATTTCTACTAACAAGCAGAATTTATTAATACTCTTTTTTCATGTTTATAAAGTCTGCGCAATATATTTTATATGAGAACATGTTGCTTAGTTCCATAATTATAATTTCTGAAAATGTTTATGAAAGTGGTATAATTGCACTGAACCAATGAAAAAATCTTCTCACCTCCTTAATTATGTATCATTGATTTTATTAGTACTGTTGTTTGCAATACCATTACCGAAGGGTTAATAAAAAATTACACGACAAAATAATCCCCTAATTTTTTCATCTCAATTGTTGCATCCACCCGCTTTGAGCATTGTTAGCTTAAAGGTTCCCCACCCTTATCGCTAACAATGCATTGTAAAACAGTTTTATATTTGTTTTGTGAGTTATATTGTGAATGTGATCATTGGATATTAGCATCTCATGTAAACACACTATTACATCAATGGATGGCCGGCTTGGGTTACTGCATTCCTACTATCCCCTTTTCCACTCAACCCAATCAGTAGCTGCGTGACAAGAAAACAGAGCACAAGTACCTTTGCCTCAAGTCAAACTCAAGGTGACGGATAAATCGGCAGCATAGACAGCGTACAACAGGAAACGGCAAGAGACAGCGACTACTAAATATAGCAGCACTGATAGCTAAACCTCATTACTTGCTTAGAACAAACATCTTTTGTCTTAAAAGTGTTCTGAGCTACTTAGGATTTCACTGTGGATTGTTCTAAAAGTACAACTACATACAGTAATCACTGTGCAGACGATACTCTATACTTCTGCGACTGAAAAGTATACAGGGTCAGGCAGAGGCAGACGGCAGGCAGAGGCAGACGGTATAGTAGTTCGTATACTTCCAGGCGTAAATAATGTGATGGTGGCTGAAGATCTCATTGGATACATTCTCAGATAACAGGTACGGTTTTGTCATACTCGCGATATAATGCCATAATTATATGCCACCATAATATTGCTTTTGAATTTACTAAGCATACGACTATTAGGAAGATTAGGCCAAGTAATGAAAAGTACATGGTGAGAAACAATGATTTGTAAATTTTTCGTAATAAAAGTCTGGGTGGTAGCCACTCTACCGCAGCCTGGGTTGGAGCCACTCTACCGCAGCCTGGGTGGTAGCCACTCTACCGCAGCCTACGTGGGTGGGAGCCACTCTACCGCAGCCTACGTGGGTGGGAGCCACTCTACCGCAGCCTCTACACGCTCTGCTTCGACAGTCCAGTAATGGAGCTAAACAAGAGAAATCAAAGATTGTTGAAAGCTACTAAGGCACAAAGAGCTGCAATTGTTGGGTCCCACATGTTTGGTCAACTCGTTTATATGTTCTAATAGTTGACAAATTAGCTGTGCTCTATTAGCTGTGCTCTATATGTTTGTGGGGCTGTTTCTCTAGTCTTTGATCTTCAACCGTAAAACAGAGTTAGGCAGATTAATGGGAGATAATCTGGCCGAATCACCAAGCAACAGAAGATAGATGTAGGTGGAGCCAATCACCAAGCAACAGAAGATAGATGTAGGTGGAGCCAACAATCGCGTGGAAAGATTATTTATTGTGTATAGAAGAAACAATTGATGCCATCAGTTAGCCGATTGGCACCACATTCATGTTTACTTGCTAGATGGTTGCAGGCTAGTAGCAAGCTAGTAGCAGGATGTGGCTAGTTGATATAGGTGTTGGGATTAAATCCGGGGAGTTCAGGGTTCGAATTCACGTGCTACCACTTTCCATTTTAAACTATTTCGTAGGCAAATACTTCATCACCAAGCTCTAAAGGTTCTGATCAGCATATAAAATACTTTGAGATCTGGTCTTAGCCTGGGTTTTCAAGCCTAGTGCAGGCATGAGAAGAAATATGAGAGGGGGAAGCTCTTCCTCTCTTTCTCCTCATACCTTCAGAAGGCTTGGAAACCCAGGCTAATTTGGTGTGCTAGAAGCAACTGGGTATCCAAGAACCCGAAGGACGTCTTCACGAAGAATAGCCGGCAATGGCGGTGTGACTTTGACCCAGGAAGCTTGTGCACTTCAATGATATATAAGTACCAAGTGTCCTGATGTCAGAGTAGCCCACTCATGATTTATATATAGTGGGATGGCTTGCGTCTGCAGGATATGATGTCTCACTCAAGTGCCTGCACTCCCTACCTTATCAAGGCGCAGTGAATGATATAGTCGGGTATTTATTGCCCATTCTCAAAAAGTGACCTCTAATCTAAGAACCATCCTATGCTGGAATAGGGAATATTCCAGGCCCACCCCTATTACACATGGGGAATATTCCAGGCCCACCCCTATTACACATCAAAACTTTTTCCTGTTGTGCAGGCTGACTGGCAGGAGACATGATTGCTGATGGCCATAATCGCAAAATATTGCAGTTAAAATTATATCCAGTCTGTATGAATTTTTCCTCTTTTTGGTATTTCATTAGGATTATTATTACTTACATATCCAGATATAATTACTTACATCTCCAGCGATAATGCCTGAATCTCCAGATATAATACAAGCAAAATATTTATGATCTGAAATTGGTTGTCAACCATCACTGCATTCTTAACATCACCTTTACACGTCTTGTTGATAAAGTTATTATAATTGAGAATAATTTTAATATTAATTCATTGGAATGTTTATTACTTCGTTTCAAAAAGACGTGTTAATCAAAATATTTCGAAGACGCTTGTTAGATATGCAAGCACAGCTCTTTAACAATTTTGGAACTCGCCACACATTCCCTTTGGCCCGACAATGTTGAAGATGCATAACATGTGCCAGGATTGTTGCACATGGCTGGACAAGTCGCATCTAAATTCTGTTTTTGAAAACATAGACCTTGGCTTGAACATTTGAGACTTGGACTTGCATATCATAGACTTAAGACTTCTCTTGACACTTGAACATGGAAGAAGCGAGACTCTGATACCATCATAATTCGTCGGCCAATCCGACCAATGCCAGCTGAGAATAGTTTGACTTTACTAAAAAACTGGTAAAAAAATATTGTAGTAACTAGTGAGTAGTAACTGACGTAAGTGTAGTAGTAACTAGTGAGTTAATAGTTGAACTAATGAGGTCAGTGATTGATTCCTTTGTATTCAAAATCTAATCAATTGGGTAACCCCACCCAGTGTGCGCCTGTGCGGTGTTATACCCAATTACCCAAAGACAAAATAAACTCGATGTGTCATTATGGCAGAGAATAATTATAATGGGTTGGCATAATTATATGAAATTACAATGAACAATGAGAATGATTGCATGAGAAATCCAATAAGTGTTGTGAGCTCCGCTGTTAAACATGGCAAATTGATGCCTCAGTATTTTTATCCAGACCGAAAAACAGAGAATGTAGCGATGAGAAGGCTTTCTAATGGTGTATATTTTGTGATGTGCTTTAAATCCCAGTAAGTAACCGTATTTACGGATGTCAAAACTTCTTTATGAAGTTAGTAAGTAGTAGTATTTGTTTCACTCTTGTGTAGGCAAGACGTGATGCCAAGACGTGATGCAGTGCAGTGTATCTGCCAAGGTGTATCTGCCAAGGTGTATCTGCCAAGGTGTATCTGCCAAGGTATCTGCCAAGGTGTGAGCTCTGATCTCACTTATTACCTTGAGGTCTTCATACTGCTGGAGGAGGTTTATCTCTTTGCCAACCGAACTAATAACATCGTCACACAATTTGTAATGGGTTTCACTCAACTTGCTCTGCATTGGTTGCCATACTATTCCAGAGAAGCACAAAATATTATTAAATGTGAGGGCCAGTTGCCAGAAGAAAAATACCAGCTACGGATTCGCCTCCTTTGATAACTCGGCTGCAGTATAAATACTATGTTGGGAATTTAGACCTTAAATGCTAATACCACTTTCAGGGTAGCCCTATGCAGCACCAGATCAACTTCTGGCATAACCTCTCCACTCTAACCTTTAGCCATGGTGGACTATGGGATCAGCAGAAATCATTTTTTGAAGTCTTTGGTATGACACTATGACTCCACCAAAGATTGAATCAGCTGCGAGCATTCTATCTTTAAACCATCTGTCTGGTATCCCTCTGGTATACAAAGAACAAAATGAGTGTCTGTGTTATATTGCAGGTAGAGGCTATGTCTGCTGCATTGCACCACAAGGCAACTGGAGGTGGAGACCCACATGATCTAGATGATATTATAGAGCGGTTGCACATCGGTACTTTAAAGAGAGAGAAATTGAGGGTATGTCAATGATATACGCAGGCAAGCTAGCATTCATCATCAGCTAGCCTTATTCACAAGACTACTGTTTATGTTAGTGAGAAATTCCCTTACCCGTTCTCCTACCACGCCAACAAAAGTGTCTCATGACTAAGGCTACTGGAACTAAATGATTTAAATCAAAATTAGTAATTGCAGTATGCATGCGCTAAGAGTAGACAACTCCCTTTTTGTGATGAATAATGCTGTACTATGATTACTATAATATATAGTAATTACTATTACTATAATTTATTTATATATTATGGTAGTAAAACAATTCATCCTTAACGGCTAGTTTCCCATCCAAGCTTTGCTGCTGTTGGTAATACATGAAGCATTATTACATGCAAGCCACAGAGCATAATCTTTATTAGATGCGCTAGTCGATTCCAGGGAATCATTCACTGGAAGCTCCTCTTCCATTTCTGTTCTGGTTCCCTGCACGAAGACAAAAACTAAAAATATGACATACAGCAACATCGATTAGCTAAGAGCACGCAGTGTATTGATTAATTGATTTTATTTAGTATTACCTATTTTATTAACAAGTTTGGAAAAAATAGTGTAGTAGTACATTAGTAGTAGTGTGGTAGTACATTCGTAGTAGTAGTAGCAGTAGTAGTACATTCGTAGTAGTAGTAGTAGTACATTGGTAGTAGTAGTAGTACATTGTTACTCTAAACTAGGAGTGGATGAATTGTTACTCATAAGTAGGCATCACCAAGTGGACAGTGTAACTCTAAATTAGGAGTGGATGCTGCGTTGTTGCCGCTAAACTAGGAAGTGAATGTATTGCTACTGCTAAACTAGGAGTGGATGCAGTGGTTGTCAGGCCTTTGCTCTTTGATATTATCACTGCACCACCATCACGTTAATGTGAAGGTTGCATAGTAAAACAGGATGCATTACTTGGAATCTTGGGCCATATTCAGTCCTCAAGTAGATGGCAATGTTTCATTCCAGTTCAATGTTTAAAATATCAGTTTACCTATCATAGATATTGAAATTCAGAAATTAGGAGCAACTTACCTAGTATACGATTGATTTCATTATATAATTGAAAGTGTGGAAATCAATTCAGGGAAATCATACACAATTTACCTGTAAAATTAAGCAACACCGCTCCGAGCTTTGACCTAGCCCATCAGCAGACACCACTAACAGAAAACTAGCAAACAGTAATGTAACAATATCAGCATCACTAAACCTACCCTTATCATAGGGCAGCCTGTAGTTGCGTATGGTGGCAAGAGCACCCGCAAATACAAGCTGTTCTGCTATAGGGCTACACCATATGTTGACGTGAGCACTGGGCAGATGAAAGAAGACAATGTTATTAATATAAAAGAAGGCAAAATTTGATGCCAAGACTACTCACATATCAATATATTTTTAGGAAACGGTATCCTGTCGCATTCAATAGTACAGATAGGTGGATGGAGTTGGGCGAGGTGCAGTGAGGTGTGGAAGGGTGGGATTGGGTGGAACCCTAGATTATTTAGTAGTTATATAATATGATTTGATGTCAGGCAGATTTTCTTTTGTGATACCTAATAGCAAAGCTGATCAAATTTTTGATACACCTTATTGATACACCTTATGAACTTTGAAAAAACAGGGCGTATCCCAGGATCAGCCTATTTGTGCAACTTTGTAAAATATTCTTAAAACTTCTAAAATTGGCTTAAAATTTGCAAACTTCAATACATGACTTTCCAAACATTCAATAATGATGGTGGTAAGATAATAACTATTACGTTTAAATTAGGTAAAATTGAGATCTAGTATAAAGATTCATGATCCATTTTACAGCATTCAAATCAGCAACTTTCATAAAAACTAAATATGCTCATCTCTAATTGAGAACGGACACGGTTAGATATTAGGTCTAGTCCACGCTAGACCTAGGTCTAGTTCACGCTAAAGGTTCCTTCAATAGTCTCCTTAGTGGGGGGTGGGCTTGCTCAGCTGATGTTTCAACTGAGCATAGCTGACAGGACAAAGGCCACCTGACAGGACAAAGGCCACCTGACAGCACAAAGGCCACCTGACAGCACAAAGGCCACCTGACAGCACAAAGGCCATGCTGGAGAGCAGCCCTCAGTAATTTATTTCATAGAGAGACTAAATACAATTTTCACCATTTAGCTGTGAAAATATGAACACTAAATGTTCAAGGCAGGAGATAGAATGCCTCAAAACCGCAATAAAGTCAAATCGTTGGGAGTATGATACCGAGTGCACTAACGCGATGTACTTTGAATCACACGGTTGTGGATTCGGAATACTGATAATTCGTAAGTTACAGGTGCAAAATTAGTATTTCTAGATTATGGTTGGGGTTTGGGTTGGCGCATGTAGTTACCCCCCTCTATTGTCTAAGTTTTCATTCTTTTTCGAACTGTAATTTGCAAATAGTCATGAATTCGTGGATTCAAACCCCATGGTAGTCCACTCGTATATTTACTACAAGAAGCTGAGTTTGGAAGGTGTTTCACCATGCTTGGTAAAGGGCATCCGGTGCTTTATGAAATTTAGGGTGCAATTAACCAATTTGAAATTGAAAGGACAAAAATCCCCAAAATGTAAGTATAAATGACCACCTTCCTATCTGACTCTGGTTTTCAAGTGTTCAATCGCTTAAAAGTAACTTTCTGACAGTAACGTAAATGTGTATGATAATGAAACTAATTACGTATATTATATTTATTTAGCATGCAATAGAAAATGCAGGTAATCTCATAATGATCTCCAGACCTACAGAGTATTTAGTTATATTATATTATACTTGTTATAGGCGAGGAGGTCAATTCTAGTAGATGATGATGTGCCCCCACTATCCCACTACGAGGCAGAGGAACTAGCTAAGAGTGAGACGTACTCCATCACCTCAGAGGAGAGTTATCATGACAAGAAAGTTGTCAAACGGAAATCTAGCAGTTCCAGTAAGGACAGCGGTGCTAGCGGCCTAGGTAGACACCACAACATAATAGTTCAAGTCAGGCATTTAGGAGCAGTCAGACATTCATTGTCCAGTCCCTGAACAAACACCGAGTCTAGCTGCAGAATGTAATCATACTCATGCATATATGGAATTATCTTCTCTTTTCTAATAATATTGCGGATAATTATTTCCTTTGTTGTTTGGCCGAACGGTTATAGGATAGAGTTCATAGTAGCTTATTAGTGTAGTATGGTGAGTCTTTGCAAGCCACTACAATAAGCCAGAGATATCGCATCCCAGCAATTTTAGCCTGTCTGAACACTCTTTGTTTCACTCAAATTCTGGCAAAATCCATCGGGAGTCATCCATTGCCTCTAAAGCCAAGCAAAACTTGGGGAATATTACTTGAGTGAAACTTTGCTACAGTAACTACTTGACAACCGTAGGTTTTTTGCATCAAATATTTCCAAGTAGTTGTCACAGTTGTTCGGTAACATGATACTATGATTTTGCTCCAGGCAAAGACCCAAGTCCCAAGCCCAGAGAAAAGACAGTAAAACCTAAGTCACGGGACCAAGAAGTACAGACATCAATTGGTAAAAACTTCCAACACACTAAGTTACAAGATGTCTATGCTGCAGAAGAGGGTACAATATCACATACCAAACCTCCCGACGACAAAACCGGCCAACAAAAGGGTTCAAGACTGCCAAAATTATTCAAATCATCAGGGAAAAAGAAAGGTATAGATGACAATCACAATTCTGTTGTGAGTGGGGAAGCCTACCCATCTCTACCACAGACTTTCATAGTCAAGTACATGGGCAATAAGCCTTCCAAGGGTTACGGTGGTGCTAAATATATACAAGCTCCAGTGGAAGAGGTGGTAGAGGCAGTCAATCAACTAACTAAAGGCTCAGACCTACCGCTAGTTAAACTGGAGGTCAGTCTAGAAGGCCTCAGTATGACTCCTCACAAACGCAATAAAGTAAAGTCCTTTGAAAGTGTCGCAATACCTATCAAGTTTATTTCATATGGTTCGCAGGACCAGAACTATCCCAGAATCTTTTGCTTCATTATGGTGAAAGAAATGTCAGCTAGGAGTAAAAAGTTAGACTGTCACGTCTACGCTTGTGACTCATCTAAAAGTGCACGTAAAGTGGCAGCCTGTTTAGCCTTAGCATTCCACATGTACCAGGAGAAGATGGAGGGGCAGCCCGCTCAGTACACCGCCCCCATAAACTCAGTAGATGATGATGATGATGCCAAGTCATCATATGAGGTGTGATTGTCAGAATTCATTGTTGATAAACTTGTGCGGATGTTACTACTAACTAACTACTAACACTGGCACTGGGTTATCCGTAACTCTATCTTTTTCATAAGGCTTTTCAATGGGTAAGGCAGCAGAAAAAGGAATAGATGAATATGCAACAAATTTGCAAATGAATTATTTCAAACCTCCTAAAATCATTGAAAATCAATCAAACTAAACAACTGGAAAGGAATATCCGTTGCCATCTGAACCTATATATAGCTTAATATCGTAGGGTACAATGCTCCAGTATTCACACTGACCAACGTACACACCAATTATATATAGAATACGTCCGGCATAGTTCTATACCAATGTCCCTTAGTATTATAGGTTGTCCCAATACAGCTCTCCCCAGTCACCAACAGGAGGACTTGCGTATTAGGCTAAATGCATGCAATAGTAACAAGAATCTCCAAAAGTCCAAACTTCAAATCACTGGTCATTTAAGGATATGTGCATGTATATATTCAGTATAGAGATTTGCACAGATTGATGCCACTGCTTTGGAGTTGGTGTTTGGAATTCTTACATGATGTCATAATTACATACAAATATGCATTATTTATGTATATTTCAATTTATCTGGGTATATATCAACAGATATTAAGGTAAACACAAGTTCTGGCAATGTCAATTTTCAACACGAGTTGCAAGAGGCGTGAAAACTTGATCTACAAATATAATTTAGGTGCGTCACATTCGTCTGTTAGTTTTTTGAGTCTTGCAAATCCCAATTCCCAATAGATGAGGCTTGAGATCTTAGTTTGGGGAAACCCGATATACAGATGTGACACTTCCACCATAATTATTTTAAATCAACTATATGCTCAATATGCAGGGTGCAAACCACATTCATTGGAATTAGCTGTCCTATGCAGGGTGAACATTAATGTACATATAATAGATATTTTTCTATCCCATTATATTATACTATAATTATAACTATTTATAATTTTTATAACAGCTGTTTTCTCATGCATCTGACATGCATGAACAAACAGTCCCTAATAAATAATGGCTCAATGACTCTTATTCTTTCTATTAACTATTTTGCTTACTTGCATCCAGGGTGAGTTAGTATGAAGTTAGTTAACGGCTACCCTGTCACTGTCACCATCTACCTAGGATATTACTCAATAGTAGACGACTCCCTGTTTACTTAGGGTTCCTCATTCCCATAACAGAGAAGTCGGTCTTTTCCCCAGAACAGCTCAGAATTGCTTTTAAATTAAGGTGATCAACTCATTTGGGCGCCTGTGGGTGCATAATGTGCAGTCCATGATTGCAGGGAGGGTGCTGATATTGGATCGTGGGGAGGGTGGTGGTATTGGATTTGGATTTGTTTTTCTTTGCTGGACAAGAACATTAGGTTATACAACAACTGACCAATCTGACATAAAACACCAAAATGGCAGTTTGAGAATTTTTGTATTCTTGTTTATTAAATAACTTGCATTGCATTCAGAACAAGAAGGATTGGCTTTATGATTTACGATAAATAATAGCAGCGCAACAAAACTTTTGTAAAACTATTTTATGTCTGTTTGGCATACAAAAATACACTAATATACAAATTACATATTAATTTATAAAGTACATCCCAATGTAGTCGGAGTGCCAAGCATATTTGATACAATTTGGGACACAGGCCATAGATCATGAATTCAGTGTTTGACACTAGTGCCGAGAGTATCCTCTAATATTCACTTACTATTGTACAGCCAAAGCAATAGTTTCAGCTCTCCCAGGTAACTGAATATATAGTAAACATAAATTATTGCTGTACATATATACATTATCACTATTCAATGCTAGAATTGGAAAGCTAAAGCAAACATGATAAATTTATGACTTTATGTAGCCTACTTTCATATACTACAATGATGGTAAGGTCGGGTGGGTGATATAATGGCAACATCTGACCCCCCGACCTCTGCTATTGGTGCATTAAGCTAGAGGTTAGATAAGACTTTATGTATGTTCAAGTTTAAATTCTGGTGATCCTATATAAATATTGATTTGGCAAAGCTGTAAGTTGAGACATTCATGATTATCACAAATAATATACTTAAACACAAACGATTGTTGAATATGGAGTGCATGTATTATTCAAAGATCTTTAATATAGATCTGTACACTGTAACTATGATTTATGGTTAAATATAGCTCACATTAGCAAGCCTGCAAATATGATGGTACAATGGATTCAGAGTTATCTCTTCCTGTTAAATGGATACAGAGGGCAGACAACTTCCTATAAAAGGTCACAAATGTACATATGCTGTATGTACATTTGTGTAGTAGAATGTAATTATCTAATATTCACGTGATATTGCAGAGCAGCTGGGATCATGTTTTTATCAGTCACAAGGGCAAAGTTAATACAATGTTTAATAGCTTTGTCCCTCTCAGTAATTAGTATTCCTATATACATATACTACTAGTATCCTAATAAGCATGGACTCTATAGAGACTCCTGTTAAATAACCAGATACATTTTACACACTCTTTGAAATTACTAATAATATAGATATCTAATCTAAGACAGGCACGCATGACAGATAAAATCTTATGATGTCAAAGCAAATTTCGAAGCATCTCAATTTCAAATTGGAGATTAATTAAATACTTTAAATAATTATAATATGCTGCAGTTATGATATGCACCAAAAAGTCTGTTCAATGCACAAATTTAGGTCAATGTTAGGCAAAGTCAAAGTTAGCCTGTAAAAAAAGCCGGTAAAAGTTAGGCAATAATTGGTGATGTACAACGGCACCTCTCTAATTAGAAAGTCTACCTGGGAAATTATGACAAAGGTATCATTCATAAATTTAGGTCTTTCACCAGTAACTGGGCCATTCACCAGTAGCTGGGCCATTCACTAGTAGCTGGGCCATTCACCAGTAGCCGGGTCATTCGCCAGGCAGTAACTGGGCCAATTACCATTAACTAGGTCACCCACCAATAACTAGATCATTCACCAGTAATTTTCGCCATCTGCTGGACAAAAGTCTGAGTATCATGACATTGCTGCTGTATGTCTAGATATTGCCTCTGCTGATGATGAGTTAGATGGCCGTACATGCTACTAACAGCAGTATTACTAGCATTATGTAACTGATAGCCATCAGCGGAGAGCATGTCAGTCACCTGCAATGGTAGATTAGACGAGTGAGTCATATGTAATAGTCCATGAGTTGCACCAGTAGATGCAACTGCCAGGTGATGATTTGGTGTATTCTGCATTATACCTTGGTGACTCATAATACTGTTGTGATCATGATGTTGAGTCATGAGATTCTGAGTTAGTAAGTGGTGATTGGCATTCATGTATTTGTGTGTGGATATGGCCTGTGGGTCGGTGAATAGTGCTGACTGGCCCCTAGTGATCTGGTCGACGGCGTGTTGTACGATACTACTGTCCGTGTGAGCATGCTTGCTTGAGATACCAACACCGGTAATGTGAGACGTCTGCAAATCTGTTTGGAGATTTTGAGAGTGCTGCTGAGTATTGTAGCTTCTCTTTAACGATTTGGATGGAACTTTATTTTTTGACATGGGTGACGGCGTCACTTCATTTAGGGGTTCTGCAATTACACTAGATGTATTGACTATGTTCTTGACATCACTGAGGAGAGATTGGAGTGAGTTGACTAGGGACCAGCTGCAGGGAGTAGCTGGTAGAAGGTAGCTCAGACAGTCAAACTCCTTCAGCACATTGCGTAATGTATCTCCCAGATCTTTAGGAGGTGGGAGTGAAAAGGCTTGTCTACGAGCCGTTTTCTTCTTGGTACGTTTGATAATCTTAGATTGTGCTTCTTTGAGACTAATGGCCGACTCTGTAAGATAGTTGAAACGTGAAAACACTTAGCAAATAAATTTTTAACAAAGTGCATATGACAAACAAATAGCAACTTCCAATGTAACAGTCACTGTAACAGCAGTAGTTGTAAAGTAACAGAAATGTACCAATAGCTCAGCTCAGCTCAGCTCAGCTCAGCTCAGCTCAGCTCAGCTCAGCAAGATCTGCTGAGAGTAATGTGGAATACTTGCCTAGTTACACAACAAACATTGAATCATGGGAGGGCAGGAAAAGCACATAACGGTAGATACAATCTAAACTTGCAGGTCTTGCAAGCAGAACATAGCCATATCCGCATGTGATTGACTAATAGACTGGCCTTGTGGGTAGATAGAATAGTATCAATATGGAGAAAAATTAATTGAGATAGAGCCGGGGTAAGGCATTCCCGTATTGTAATATGAAAACACCGGGTCCAACTCAAGGATTCCGAGTTCAATCCCCACCTGCTTCAATTGTTTCAACCTAATGGTCCCTCACCCAATGTCTTCACCACCTACATCTATGTTTTCAACCATTGCATAACATAGATGCATAAAATATCTAAAATATCTAAAATATTTTAGATATTTTAACTATAAATATCTAAAATACCAGAAGCTTCATGTGCTAAGCAAATGTGTACTTAAAAATATATGAAGACTAATGTTACCTTAGACCACTTTAACCTATTTAAATGGGTCTAAGTGGCCAAGTTGGTAGCGCGCTTGCAACTCTGGTCTTGCAGCTATGATGCGACTTAACTGCAAAGATGTGGGTTTGAGTCTCACTTACGATCTGGAGGTTTTTTGTCCCATAGAAGGTTTTTCTTCCCTCCCAATTGAACTAATAACAATATCACGCAATGCGCAGTGGGTTTCCCTCGATTAGCTCGGCTATGGATTACCACTTAAAATAATATGCCTGGGAAGCCCGATATTATTATTTTTATTATTATACTATTATTATTATTATTATTATTATTATTATTATTGAAATGGATGTTTGCCCTTCACTATCGTTCACTGCTGCTGCAACTTGTAGCATTAATGGCCTACTGCAATAATGGATACAAGTACACAAGCCGACTCTGGCGGGGCCCTCCAAACTATGGTAGGGTAGTTTATTGGCCCCTGGAAAAGGTACAACAATGGTAGAAAAAGGTGAGCAGATATATAACAATCACTGCATAGAGTCAATTTAAGCATGTATCTACTCTGGCAGGAATAACAAGACTGGCGCATACTGAAATATATGACATGCATCACATTAAGGGTAGCAGGCCAA
>JAOQGN010286668.1:0-16209 GCA_027564295.1 Himantozoum antarcticum | reverse complement strand
TATGGTGAGCACAACATAAAGGCATGTTACGTGTATAACAGTGCTCCCATTACACAAATGGCGAGTAGGGGCCTACAGAAGTCAGGAGAACCAATTGTTTTGCAGTGGGTGCATGTTCAATCCACAATACCATCAATTCAGAATCTTTCTTGGTATTATAATAATCAAAATCCAATCGGTACCGTTGCGCTGCTTAATGAAAAAGATGTGTATATGTCAAACATTGTTATTACCATTTATCTAGCACATTTATCCAAGTACAATCAAGCTATACTATTAATACAATACTATTAGCCAATACTATTAATTACAATGTTACCATAGTGCTGTAAATGACCGATTGAACTGAACTGATTTCAAATCCACTCTTTATAATTTAGGAACAGGAGAAAGAGATATCTACGCTCTCTCTGCAGACATTTGGCATAGCACGGGTTAGTGCGACTGCAACATCATCATCCCAAAGAAAGCCTAGGGTAAAACAGTTCGAATCTTTATCTTCTAACCCACTGCCTAAGTATTGTGAATTGTGATTGTTGTAAATAGATAAATTCACAGATACACAGTTGCAGGATTTTTCTATGTAACTAAGATTTTCTTGCTTGTAAGCCCGCCCAAAATTTTCATAAACCATAAATAAAACCCCAAACCCCAATCCATAATCAGATAACATAGTTGAAAAGCAAGGAAAGTCAGATAGTATTGGTTATATAGAAATCGCAATTCTGGTAGCCTGGTTTACCAAGCCGACTGAATTGGGAAGTTATCTGCCCGCGGGCCAGTGTGGTGATGGTGCTGACCACCACAACCACCCATCACCACACTAGCCCTATTTCAGTGCCCCCAGCATTGCAGTGTGTATACAAGGAAAGAGGATGTGTATGCTTGTATACACACTGCAATGCTGGGGGCCCTGAAATAAGGCTATCACCACACCACCACCAATCCAACCAAGAATGCACTACTCCCAGTGTGGCATGGGCCAGGCTAATCATTATTTAAAGTCTGTGAAAACGACTCTGAGACTAAGTTTTAAATATTGATTGAAATGTCGCTCTACCATATTCCACTAATATGTACCCTTTCTCCAGTGGAAAAATGAAATCAAGAAGAGAAAATGCATAGTTGGATTGGAACTGTTAAGCCTTTTTTTTCAGTGGAACCCTGGTTGTTTTGTCGATGTGAAGTTTCTACCAAAATTCAACAAACTTTTACTGGTAAAAAAAACTCCTCCACAGTGTACAATGAGACATTTGCAAAATTTTCCTTGGACGTTGCGAAAGTTCACGTGCTAAATTCCGATAGATTATGTTTATATCAATGCAACACATAATTATTATAATAATCATGTCTGGATAAATACAGGTATCAATCAGTATAATATTGTTATAATTATAAATGATGCTAGTCATTGTTCTGAATAATGCTAGTCTCCCTAATATGCATGGTATACTCTTTTGAACAAAAGGTAGAGAAACTTTTAATAGTTGGAATCCCTACATAATGCGGCTGAGTGAGGCAGGTGCAGCATTGCTCATTTCAGGCTTATGCCCTATCTAAATAGCCTATAATTGTAATAGGGGTCTTTTCAAAACTGTACAACCATTATAAGAGATGGGAGATAGATTTGGTAGAGGGGAGTGCAATTCCGAATGTAAAAATGGTGAAAGTGGTTTGAAATATTTGTGAAAGGTTTGGCAATATATTTCTTTTTTTTTAAATGGGTTGCCCATTACTTTCATCCAAAAGTTTCACTATATATGAATTATGAAAATTTAACGAAAGTAGTTTGAAATATTAGGGCAAGGTTTGCTCTAAAATGTGCAAAGCTGCACCTAACTAGATAGCCTGCCCTGCCAAGCATTATCATAAAGTAAAGTTGCGCCCACAACGAGTCAGAGCAACGAGAAACAATTGTTTCTCGTTACTCCGGCTCATCGTGGGGCAACTCCACATTACGACAAAACTTGACAGGACAGACTACTAACGAGAGCAATATTATTGACCTTGAGCACCAATATCTGCTTACTTCTGTCCTATATCTAGTAATTTACTCACAGTGCAGAGGCTTGGACAATAAATTTCATTATCATAATTATTATTATTATTATTGTTATTATACATTTTATTACCGATTTATGTAAAACATTACCACTAAGACAACAATATTAAAACAAAAAAGTTATGGTCAGTTGAAAATAAAAAACAAAAGTAAAATTATGAGAAACAGTAAAATGGTGATTTACTTAGAAATGCCGTTCGGGCTGGTAATATCCAATTGTCAGATAGTCGTGTGCTATGTCTATGTGTTGACTGGCGTGGTGGAATACTGCCATGTAGTCGGTGGTGTCGATTAGCGCAGACTTTGGACACATATCGAGCACATGTGGATGACAGAATATCATTTATTGATGGTATATTGGCTCTCCTTAGATGTTCGCTGTAAGAATCGATGGTCGGATAAATGATGCGCAGGCATAGGCTTTGGTGTCGCTCTAAGCCATTTTGTTGTGATAACTGGAATGGCTTCCTGAAATCGATTCATTCCTTTCCTTTCGAAATTTCCTCAAGTGTGTGGTTACCCATACTGGTTTTAATCAGCATTTTTATGCGGCATGAATCGGGCTTACAGCAACGTACCCATATTGTAATGGAGGTGGTAGTTCCCATCGTTCTCATTTACATCAAGCATCTCACCATCTCACCATCAAGCAGCTATATAATAACCAAGATATATTTTTATTGAGCATTACTTGAATCATAGTATAGCTATTGATCAAATAGGTACATGTGCTAATATTGTAACAAAAGCTGATGTGCCTTATGTTTATTGGTTGATATGAATAGATTAAATACCACTGCTCACCTAAATAAATAGTTTCCTTAATTTAAAGGTCTTTGCCTAAGCTCTATATTGATACGAGATCATTATTTGTCATACATTAAACCTGCTTGAGTAGTACATTCATCATGCAGTAGTACATACATCATGCATACTGCATACTAAATAATACATCCTTCCTACAGGCATCATTACATACTCTTATTCATCATAATTATTATGCCTATTATGTAACTATTTAATGACTATTACCTAATGTTTGTTAACCCAGTGGCTCAGTATTATTAATTACTTTGTGTTTTTCTGCATGGTCTGCTATTTATCAAGTCTTTCACCTTCAACTTTGCACACAACAAACTGAACTATTAGTATCACAGTGAGGGAATGCAATCCTATACAGCTGGCTCACAGCTGGTCGGTATGAAACAGTTGATTCTGTGACATGGCTATCAGCAGAGTTCCGCTTGGCGACAGTTGATTGTACTATTTCTAGCATTATGTTTTGTTACAGACTCGGACTTCATACAGCTGCCAAGGCCAGAACCTGAGTGTGAAGACACCATGGACATCTCTACCAACAGCTCGGCTGCCTCCAGATTCAATATAATAGTACATCGTGACCCCAACCCGTTTGATGAGTTGGATAGCGATGAAGAGGGTAAGTGTGCATTGTGCTTTAAATATGCTGTACTTGGTAGCCGGTATGTTGAAGGTGCTATAATTGTAGCAAAATTCTAGGCTCACTCAACCTCTTCTATGTTCAGACAGAGTACAAATGCCGTGGAGCCTTATAAAACAGGCTAACCGTTTAAAAAAGGCTAACAATACAAGCTGATGGTACTGGAACTGAACATTAAATGAGTGAAAAATAAATTGCTTTATCAAATGTGTAAAGTGGTTGTTTTGTTGTTTTGAAAACAACTAGAACCACTTTACACATTTGATAAAGCAATTTATTTTTCACTCATTTAATTTTCAAAACACGATCATCTTAATATTGATACGTGTATAATATGTATTATGTAAGTGGTTTTAACCAAAATCTGAGGCGATATATATTTCACCTACTTATGGGAGCATCCATAATTAGGTGAAGCTCTCCCGGAGCAACTTTAGAGTTTGAAGGCTTTATTAGGCTTTTTGCCGGAAAAATGCCACAGCTGGGACCAGAACTCGAACCTCAACACCTTGAATAGTAAGTTTAAGCCTCTACCAACTGACTGCGCCACCTTGATGAATTAATTTACCCCACTGCTGAAGAATGTATCCCACTGCAAACAGAATTTATTGCCTCACTGTTTGTTGGCAATTCTCTGGTCTAATGTTTGTACTAAACCGATTACACTCTGTGATATTATACGTCATTTTATATTTTTTGTACCAGGATCAGATGGATGCTCGTCAGAGCACAACTCACTGGAGAGCCCACCAGGTGGTTTGTCCATATTACCTCTTCACTCCCCCCACACTTATTTGGTCAGAGTACTTTCCTTTCTCTTCCTTAGCTGGTTGTGGTCCTGCAAGTGATTTAGTAGCCCTTTGTGAACATTTGGTTGAGCGGCATGTCCTAGTAACAGTAGTCTTGGCCCTTGGGCGTGGTTTAACCTAATTTACAGAAACCTTTGGGACTGGTAAAGACGTTAAAAAGTTTGTAGTAAATATAAAATCATGTAGCATTATGATGCTGCCAATAAGTTTTACAAAAAATAAGACATCCACACATGTTAGGGACTTGTTATACAACCAGCGCTAAGTTATCGGTAAAGACGACTTTTTAGTGTTGCTGAAAGATTAGTAGACCATTCCATTTGATGGTACCATCGCTAACTGGTAGCCCTGTCTTTTATTCCCCATTGGTTGATTCACCTTTGAATGGCAATTCATGGTGTTCTGCTGAATACAGTACATAATTATCTATATATTTACAGCCGATGCACAGTCAGACGATGGGGTGGTCCCTGATGCAGATGATAGAGTAGAGTCCGATATTATCGTAGCTATCCCTTATGTAGAGGGAAATAATCGTGAAGATGATAATGAAGAGGTCATAGGTCGACCAGTACGGCACTATAGACACTCTCCCAACAGCCACCTAAACACCCTCTTAACTAGCCTAGCAGTGACTGCTCTTGGCTTTGCAATAGGCATTGCAATCGGTCATTCATTTGGTAAGTATAACTCTAAACAAGGAAATTCTTATCTGTCCTGGTTCCTGCAGTTATGATACTTGTCCATCTGTAACTGTGATGATTTGTCAGATCACAATTTTGATGCAATTTGTAATAAGACTATATGAGTTGTCTTTCCTTTGAATAGAGTAGAAATAAGTAGACAACTTCTAACGGCATTGTGGCTCACTTGTATTACACTAATAATAATTATTATTATTAATATTAGTGCATAATTATATTATTATAACAGAAAAGGCAAGTTTCTATGACTGCACTACCAAATTCCTGTGCTTAGCACTGCCCCAATATTATCCATATTTTATTATAATTATAGTAATAATAATTATGTAGATTTAACAATGAAGATATTAGTAATGAAGAGAATTTAACAATTTGTGAAGTTTAGAGCTAGCTAGCACCACATTGTTACATTGCACATATAATATAAATACTATGTGTCGTGTATATAATAGATAGATTAATGTATCTATGCTTGTTTGCCATTTTTATTTTACCTCACGGTGTCGAATATGCCAAGAATAAGAACTGATGCAAACATTGTCTAGTTTACTAGCACCGTATTATTGTTATACGTGTAGGCTCTGCTAGAGAAGCTCACCTCCAACAGGAAATCCGTGAAGGTCAACTGTTGCGGCTACGATCAGTGCAGGACGACCTTCTGATGTGCTTGAGAAAGCAGGAAGATATTGATCAGACCATCAACAAATTAAATGAAGTCGGTATTTAATTAATTAATTTCTGTTGCTTTAATATTCTAATTATTGTTCAAAAAATAATTATATGATATGTTATGATTCCTTATTATAGTTAGGTAAAAAAAAGTGCTACGCTCCAGCTGTGATAAAAGAAAAAGAAAATATTTAAAATATATAGTAAAGAATAAAAGTAATATATAGTAAAGAAAGTTGCACAGGTGAAAAATAGAGTTTTCCTGAGGTGAATAACAATCCATCTTTTACATTGAAGTTAACAATATTGTTATTGTTGCTATTCAAATCTGATGTGATAAATGTGGGAAAATTTTTAAATTCTTGGAGACTTACATAAGTACACTTTACGTTACTCACAAACTATTTAATTTATTGTATTATAGTTTCACTATTATCGAAAAGTAACTAAAACAAATTCTGCCAAGTTGGCAACAAATCATTAGCAAATAAGGGAGTGGCCAATTACCAATATTTACAAATAAAATATGCCACAAAAAATTAGATAATGTCGTTGTGTTCCTTTTTTTTCATTCTAAAGCTGTCATTATATTTTCTCTGGCACAATGCGTGCACATTTTTCCATAACCCATACGGTGGCAAAATAATTTTGTTGCTAAATAATTCAGTTTAAATAAAACAGCTTAGCTTTTCATAGCTTTTCATAGCTTTTCATAGCTTTTCATAGCCTACGCTGCGCTTCGCCCCTACTCTTTTATCATAATGCACAATACTCTTTTCTTCCCCTAATTATACTTTTCGTTTTAATGGACAACGCATGCGCACTTCCTCCTGAAATCTTCCGGATACGCTTTCACTTAACTTCGCGTTGTTCTTTTTCCCCCAACTTAAATTTACATTTGCACTTTTCAATTCAAACTTTCAATTACAATCTGTTGATTCAAACAATTCCATTCATTCTTATTTTATTCTGGAAATTGATAAAATATTATCTCCAGATCTGGTTCGGGAATTTTGCTGCATTGCGATTACTTGAAATAATATGTTGCGTGCAACCATCTAAAATATCTCATGATAGACGATTGTCCATGTTACTGGTAGTAAGATAGTAATTATTTTATCACACTATTTTAGGCTTCTGGTTCACCATCACTCTATAAACAAACTCTGGTAAATCTTGCAACTGTTACACAGATTTGTAATTCTTCTTCTCTTATCCAATCAGGCTTATGATGATCACCCTGACCCGCCTGAGCTAGTGTGGTTTCTCCTAATAATCAATGCAGTGACTTATTCACTTTGGGACAGACTGTTGCAAAATCATTGATTTACCCTTAGTCGGAACTGCTGAAAAATTGGAAAGAATCGTGATTGCTTTTCCTAGCTTTGTTTTTACTCGCATGTTTTTGATGTCAACTTATGAACATGAAATCTAATAGGAACACTGTTTCAACTTTGGCATGTTTACAAGCACATGGTGGACAGTTTTACTTTATGTTTTGCCAATGTGTCCCTGCATTGTTAAGTGCGTGTGTGTGAATCTCCTCTCCTTAACCACCCCCATAGACTCTCATTTTATTTAAATATATTGTGATTCAAGACTATTTGATGAACCATAAACAAAAACTCTTTAGTTGTGGGATGCCAACTCATTCGACGCTGTTGCTCAGTAACGGCACCGAGGATTCAGCGACAATAGTAAAAATAATGTAATAAGTAGGCCAAATGCTAACAAAGGTATTTTTTTATTCGTCAACTGTCAACATTCACGTCCTGATTTTTAATTCATCAAGACACAGGTGATTGTTTTTTGTGCTGTTAAGGCTTTTTGTTAATCGTATTAATCTTTCATAGACAAAATTTTAGTCGTGAATTAACCTTAATATTAATCTTCTCAAAAATATGTATGTGTGTGCACAGACAGCCGTAAAATATGAAATGAAGTATATTTTAACGCATTATTTTTCATGTTTTGTTATTTATTAATGCAATAATACTTTTGTAATATTGCAATAGCCAATAGTTATAATTATGTCTATGCAAACTGCGTTCTGCAACACTTGCCACAGCCATCTTGAAATTATTCAATGGTAGCCTCATTGAAATTGAGCGTGATAAAGTTGTAAAAATTAATTATCTGTATATTGATTGTACATATTTAATAGGAATTGCTTTAAAATAGTTTAAACATGAGAATACAATATTGTAATGGGCATTGTAGGTAGATGTTCATCAAACTCACCCAGACTGCCATTTGGTTTTCTATGTGACGTCAGGGTTATGCACCCCCTCGGTTACCCTATGACAAGTTAGCGGATAGCGGAGGGAATCAGTAGAATCATCTTATCATTGCTCTATACTCAAACACAATAATACTTTCCCTTTGATAAAATGATCTTAAAATTCATTTTAGTTGAAGTTGTGACGAGATTAAGAGTGGAGAGAACGCCTGCTGGTGCAATAGTCGGTTCTATGATTGGCGGATTACTTGGAGCTGGCATTGGCACTGCCGCTGCCATTTTTATGAGAACACGGGGAGAAAAGGGTGTAATCATAGATGCAGACAAAGGTATAACACTGGGTGAAGATAAAAGCACAGCCAAGGAAAACAAATAAGAAATTGCAAAAGCATTCATATATATTTTTCGGTGTGTATTACCTAGTTTTTCTATGGCAAAACATGAAATATTTCTTCAAAGCAAAGTGTATTAGCTTTTAATTCATCTCTTTGTTTTCATTCATCGCCCACCCCCACCCACAATCTATTTGTTAAGAAGTGGCCGTGTTCGCATGTGTATGCATGTATTTCTGCCACGCTGTTTATTGTTTCTAGTTTTACTGTGCTTTAATACCAATGCATACATCAGTATAGAACAAATCTACCAACTCATGACTTCAGAAATACAAGTATAGTCTACTGTCAAACAGGATTACAGTTTTCATATCCCAATATGACTGCAACCACCTAACTTACAACTAGACTCTTAAATAGAAGCTCGTATGCACTTTGTTTAACCGATACCATACCAATTCAGATACGCCTATTTAAAAGCCAAACCGGTTCAGTTCAGACTTCAACAATTCAGATATATTTATTGATATAGAGAGCACCAGGTACCTGAACCACAGCAATGAATCCGTAGCTTTTGTCTGTCAAACATTAACTGTTGGTCACTAGACCTAAAACATACCTATACATCGGAGTGTACACCTCTTCCTATAACATACCTGTACATCGGAGTGTACACCTGAAGTGGAGTCTTAGACTCGGAGTGTACACCCGAAGTGGAGTCTTAGACTCGGAGTGTACACCTGAAGTGGAGTCTTAGACTCGGAGTGTACACCTGAAGTGGAGTCTTAGACTCGGGGGAGTGTACACCTCCTCCTATAACATAACAATTATGATATCCATAACTCACCTGGTTCTTGTTGTGTTCCTTAACAAATATTTTCCTGCCATCATGAGTTTCGTATGAGATGCCTGTGCAGACCCAGCCACTGGATTCTCCTATGTTAGTCAATGAGGTAGTACCCATGACCTCTTTAATCAGTTCCTGTAGGCCTTCATGTCAGCAATCTACAGATCAGAGAGAAATCTCATTCACTTCAATCTTCTAATATATTCGAATCCGGGTCTATTTACTACTGTTGTTTAAAAACTAGATGTTCGTGGGTGCGACTACTTAGGCATTAGACGTGGGGTACCTATATGCCCCAACCCCAATCCACAATCTACAGAAACACTCAAGTTTCCAAACGGCAGTTGGACAACTTAGACTTGGAGACTTGAGACTGTACAACAGTATTCAGAGATCAAGAGGAGACAATTCTACGACCTTACAGCAACCTACAACGCAAATATTTGATATTCAGCAATCAGAACAGCATCGACAAAGTGTCCTGTTCAGTAGTCGTTGGTTTCGGTAAGATTAGCATCTGCTATTAGTTTCATTGTTTAATATTGCTAGTTTCATTCATGGATTAGTATTCATGGCCATTCATTCATCATTTTGAATTGATTAAATAGTTTGAAACCTACAGTATATACCCAAATCTATGCTTGACATTTATATTATTATTTCTACTTTTTAATTATTATTTCTATTTCTATCCAATACTAGTTACACTTGGATTTACATGTACATGTATTATAATTTTCTACTATACGATTATTTTATCATAAAACTAGAATACTAAAATACTATTTCTAAATTAGACAGTTTAAAATCTACAATATATATATACCCAATCTACGCTCGCTCGACATTTATATCACTACACTTGGATTTATTATCATTTTCTGCTATACTATTTATCATAAATCTAAAAGACTAAAACACTATTTCTGAATTAGAGAGTTTGAAATCTACAAATCTACCAAATCTACTCTTGATATTTATATATTTAATTTGGATTTATTATCTCTTTCACTATATTATTTTTCTAACTCTGAAGTCATAAGACAGGGGAGAACACTCTGTCTAGCTCAATATTATATTATTATTATCTGTCATGGCCTGAGACAGTCCAGGGTGCTAAATTTATACCTTACAAATACAAACCTAGAATCAATATTGCAAGTTTTTTGCTACTATTCTTATTGATATTATTATTAAACGTACAACCATTATTACTAGCAATATTATTTTGACATAATTATTATTATATACAAATAAACATCACTCAAATAATATGCAAACATCATACTACAGTAAACTAGTATAATAATAAACCATGCGTTTCACGCCGCGACAAAAATAGATGCGCACCAGCAGATAGGAGTTGCCCTCTCTCCACACAGCCCTTTGTTCATGGCAATGCTCTATAATAAACAATGCTATTGTTGGAGAATTTAAGCAACAAATATGCAGTTTTCTCAATAAGCAGACAACTTGTTGCACATAACATATTTGGATAAAGATGTATTATATTATATTTGTATGATGTATTGTATGATGTATATTTGTATATTTGTATTTGTATTATATTTGTATATTATATAATGTATGATGTGTGCGGTATGAATAATACATGACACATATATGTATACACAAATCATGCATATGACTCGTTTACAATTCCACGCTTCTGAACTTTAGGTTTAATAAAACGATTCCAAGGATTTTTACTAAACAATTGTTGAAGTAGTCACTGGAGGTTCTGCTCTTAGCCTTAGCTCTTAGCCAACTCTCACATCTTGTTTAGTCTCTGGTTGATGTAGTCACTGGAGGTTCTGCTCTTAGCCTTAGCTCTTAGCCAACTCTCACATCTTGTTTGGTCTCTGGTTGCTTATAGTTGACATCTCCGGAAATTCACATCTGCACAACTTTTCTGCCAATTTAATACTTTTCTGGAATCTAGACTGAGCTTTCATGCTGACTGCGCTCCATACATTGGTACAATATTGTAGGTTGCACAGTGCTAGAGATCTAACTGTGGCTTTCAATGTGTCTGTAGGAAGAAGACGTTTTGCTCTTGCCAGCTGAATTAATGTACCATTTGTCTTTTTGTTTCGTTTCTCCAGGTGTGTTTGCCATGATAAGCCTTTGTCCATTGTGACACCAAGATTGTTCACAGTAACAAGCTGCTCGGGTGTCTCACCATGTGCAGATAGGTTTGCACTAAATGGGCTCGATGACCTTCTTCAATTGCTGTACTATGCCAAAGGTTATAACTTGGGTCTTCGAGCTATTTATAGTCAGATGGTTCACTGTCATCCATTCTTGCAGGGTTCTCATATCATTTTGCAGAATTGTTGCGTCTTTCTGTTGTTCGTCAGCTTTGTAAGAAGTATACATTTGCGTATCGTCTGCGTACATGATTGTTTTGCATGTCATAAGTGATGGTGACTCATTAGTGTAGGGACTGAAAAGGACTGATCCGAGGCAGCTTCCCTGGGGTACACCACATGTGGTGGGGAGAGGCTCAGTAAGCACTCCCGCTCTCTTTACTGATTAATGCCTGCCAGTCAGATAAGACGAGAACCGTTTGTCATGTTAGGCCATAACCTGCTAGTTTCTCTAACAGTGTTGAGGTGAACTTTATCAAATGCTTTCGATAGATCTATGAGAACATCTGTTGTTAGTTTACCGTTGCCCATGGCATTCCAAATGCTGTCTGTCATTTCCAGAAGTGCAGTTTCCGTTGAGTGCTGCTTCCTGAAGGCGTGTTGGCGTGGTGTTAGGATGTTGTGTTGCTCTATGTGTTTGAAAAGTTGTTTCAATACAAGCTTCTCTGTAACTCGTGAAAGCACCAATAAAAGAGCAACAAATCTGTAGTTGTTAGCTTCAGAGGTTTTATCTTTACCCTTATAAATAGGTGTTATTATGGCATGTTTCCAGCTGTCAGGAAATGTTGCAGTGCTGACACCGAGGCTTTTGATGTGAAGCCCGCCGGTAGTGTAACAACTAGACTTGTTTGTAATAGCTCTGTATTTATGCCATCAATACCTTCACTGGTCTTTTTTGGTAGATGGTAGATTGTGGATATAACCTCGTCTGGTGTCACAGGTTGCATTTGCAGTTGTCGATAATTTGACATTGGTAGCTCTGGAGTTGTTTCTTTGTGGGAATTTGCTGCTGTGCAGATTTGAGCAAAGTATTCATTCAACATCGCACTATCTGGCACCCAGGTGTTTTGGTGTTAATGTTCCTACCAAGGAGCTCATTTATAAATTTCCATTGTTGTTTCATGGATGGTGCGTCTATCATTCTTTCTCTGTGATATAGCCGCTTGTTGATTATCTATTAGCAACCAAAATATAGAGAAGGCAAATCCATTTCAAATAAACCATTGGGTAAAAAACAATGCACTTTTTGGTTTAAGTTATAGATACTGATACGGGATTGATTGATATACAATCCTCCATGCAAGAAGGAATGTTTCATATCATTGCTAATTGCCCCCCCCCCCCAATAATTGATATAATTGTTGTGAGATCCAAGCTAATAGTTAGTCTTTTGGGAACCAATTGGGAATTGTGGGAATTGGGAACCAAAAGTGGGAATTGGGAACCAAAAGTGGGAATTGTGGGAATTGAGAACCAAAACTGGGAATTGTGAACTAAAAGTGGGAATTGTGGGAATTGGGAACCAAAAGTGGGAATTGTGGGAATTGGGAACCAAAAGTGGGAATTGTGGGAATTGGAAACCAAAAGTGGGAATTGTGGGAATTGGGAACCAAAAGTGGGATTGTGGGAATTGGGAACCGAAAGTGGGAATTGTAGGAATTGGGAACCAAAAGTGGGAATTCTGGAAATTGGAAACCAAAAGTGGGAATTGTGGGAGTTGGGAACCAAAAGTGGGAATTCTGGGAATTGGGAACCAAAATATAGTTAATATTGATATACAATCCTCCATAGAAGGCGGAGTATTATAAATATACTCCGCCTTCTATAATTTGTAACTGGTATAGGGTGGGTACTGTAGCAGGATGAAAGTTGATTTATGTTAGTCAACATTTTTATTGAACGATTGTAACCTGAAATTAATACAATACACAATTTATGATGAAATATATAAAACAAGGCTATTGTGCGTGCAATTACAAGACAGTAAAAGACAAATTCTAGCTAATAGAGATGACATAAATAAAAACACTGGTACATTCATACAATTATTCTGAGAATTAAAAAACATAAACTTCATTAGATACATGACTATTACTTACTAATTTTACATATTATAACTCTTTATCCTACTGTTCTCCTTAATACATTAATATTAGTCAGTCCTTCCTATTAAAAATAATGAAGTTAGGTACATTTACTTAATAATTGTATGAATGTAGCAGTGTTTTTATTTATCCACTGGTCAGGTCCAGGGTCATAAAATGACAAGCACCTGCCAAAGCATCAAGGCTTTCCTCGATCCTGGGAAGAGGGTAGGCGTCTTGTTGAGTGACATCATTCAACTGCCTATAGTCGATACAGAATCACCAGTTACCGTCCTTTTTGACCAGCACTACAGGAGAGCTCCATGCCCCGCGACTCATTCAATAAGTTTTTGACCTAGCAACTTTTGAAACTGTTTTTTGACTTCAGCAACCCTTTTCATGACCCAGTCGACGGGGTGGCTGACGTATTGAACTCACTCCATCCTTCACAGGAGTGGAATGCTCCACCAATGTAGTCTGCCTCACATCACTGGCATCGGTGCTAAACACATCCTGGTATCGTACTAGCATCACAGAGAGCGTAGTTCTCTCCTGCGCGTTCTGACAGTTTTGTACCGCACCGGGATACAGTTCCTACAGATGGGCAGGAACTCTTTGCTCCAGCATCTGTATGTCGACTTGATCAAAACAAGTCATCGACCCAGGCGGAACAGCACCATGGCGGAGCAGAGCAGCTGTGTAAAATTAGCAATTTTAGTACCAGCTGACATGGACAACTCGTCTAACTCAGGGTTCAGACGCCTGACAAACAAACAACTGTCTCGAGGAGTATTGACAGTACCTGCTACCAGTACATGTCCTCATGTCAAACCAGTTACCATTCCCATGGTAGGACAGTCCTGGGCACAAGGTGGCACAAGACATTGGTCTCACTCCGAGGAGGGATATTGACTGTATGCACCAGCTGCACAGGCCGTGTCAGTGGTGAGCCTTCTTGATCAACGCACTTCAGAGCTACACCTGCAACGGATAATTCAGAACAACTGAAAGAGAGAATACAGTCGTAGTCGACAAAGAAAGGCATTCCGAGGATTGTGTCTTTGTCGATGGGTGCCACTGTAAAGTTTACAGTAACTGGGACCCTCCGAAGTTTTCCTGACACGGAAATCTCACCAATGAATGAGAGCATCGTGCCATCTGCCATTCTGCCTACTGAGGTCGTTGATTTGAGAGTTCACTTAGTACTCTCAGGCAACTGGTCGAAGATTTTACTCAACAATATATTGAGGCTGCATCCCGTATCCAATAGTAGGCCATATGGGAAAGATTTGCACGACCAGGTAAATAGTAACTAGCCCTAAAATCCTTCAGAGAATAAACATTGCGTTCATTCGTCTGGTCTTAGCTAGTCATATTACTTGCAGTACGAGCGGCTTGAATTTTCGGTCTATCAATCACCGCAATCGCAGTATCAGGTGTTACTGCAGCTGTTCCAGAAATGTCGGCTTTGCATTCGGCTGACACTGTCGACGATTCTTGAGCATTGTCTACAGACTGCTGGTCTCACCAGGTTACTGTCGCAGATTGGGTTTTAACTCTGTTACGCCGAACTACACCCGAGGTAGCGGACATAACTAGTTTTCCGATTTCTGGGTACCAGACAGATATTTAGTGTGAGACAATCTCTCTGTATATGCCCAGGCTTCTGGCAAAAGTAGCACAACAGCTGAGTGATCTTCTTCTTGCCGAGGGTGACCTTTGCAGGTCCACTGGTAGAACAAACTTGCCGGCACTGTTCTAGTCAGCGTATCTGTTCCACCTGATGCCTGACCTGAGTGGATAGCTGCTGTAGTTTGCTATCCCAGGTCGACGACTGTGGCTTCCCTTTGGCTGGTTCTTGGGAGGCTACAGCTGATATGCCGTGTTTAGTCTCACCTATCCCCAGCCTGTGGTAGGCCTCTGTTAGTTGTAGGCTTCAGGCACAATGGCCGGCTTGGCGACATACAAGTATCTTCTCAATGCCCTGATCGTTTATGGTCATTTTTAAGCGTTCAACAGTCAGAGATGCCTGCTGGGTGGCAGTCTCTCTTGGGTAGGCTATCACTACCAGTGTGGTGATCTCGTCACCCAGCTCATGGAGAGTGCCTTTGAGAGAAATTACGATGAACTTCTCCCGTGCTTGGCATTCGGCCACACCGAATCTCTCCCTCGGTTCTGCCACTATATCGACTAATCGAGAGTGGTGTTTGACTGGAGCTGCCTTGTCGGACACACTCTGCCTCATGTGAATGGCCATGAGGGTCTCATCCCATTCATGGACATCTGCCACATCGAGGAAGTCGGCAAGAAAGATGCCGAGATCCCCGTGCCGTCGAACTTGGGTGTTTTCAACCCACCTAATATGGCCTGGGGGTCGTACTGATGTTCGATAGTCACCCCTGTATAGGTGGATACTCTATTGGCACTGATTCGATATGTACAGGCCCCTTCACACCATCGACAGAGTGGGCTGCCGGCAGGGAGGTCTTAGACATCTCCCAGACCATAGGGCCACTAGCTCTGTCGCTAGTGACGCATCGAGTTGGTATAGGCATGGTCCTAGACAAGAGAGTCAATGCTATCTCTCTATCTGGTTCACCATGCGATACCCCTCTACTCTTAGGAGTAGGTTGTGGCCTTGCCACTGAGTTGGTAGCAGACACTTTACACGGCCTGTCTGCTAGGAAACTTTCCGGTTCCCTTCTGGGCACTCCTTGTTCCCATCGACTCTGAGTAGATCGACTAATCAACATTGGAAGGGTCGCAGATAGTGTCTGCTTCCACTCTATCAAGCGTGATCAGTGTTCAAAGTTCTCGAGAATGTTGGAAACTGTATGTCGACTCGTTCATGCTT
>JAOQGN010286557.1:0-16213 GCA_027564295.1 Himantozoum antarcticum | reverse complement strand
TTGACATAATTTACACAGTTCAAGGGCCTCTTGGGTAAAGCCATAATCAGCTTTGAGAATCTGACAACAGTGATGGCCAGTGATGATTAGACCAGCCGCTCTACAAAAATCTGTTACCCAGATTTACGTGTGTAAAAGATCGAAAAGATCGAATCGGTTGGAATAATCGAATCGAAAAAATCGTTTGATATTTTGTGAATCGTTTCAGGCCTACTAGATAGGTAGCAGCAAATCAGATGTCAGCCTAGATAGGTAGCAGCCAATCAGATCTCATTCTAGATAGGTAGCTGCCAATCACAAACAGGTCTCATTCTATATAGCTACCAGCCAATCAGATGTCAGCCTAGATAGGTAACAGCCAATCAGATGTCAGCGTAGATAGGTAGTAGCCAATCAGATGTCAGTTTCGATGGGTAGTAGCCAATCAGATATCAGCATAGATACTGTAGGTAGCAGCCAATCAGATATCAGCCTATATAGATAACACCATAGTAGATAACAGGCAGCCAATTATATGAGCCTGCAACTTTAGCATGGAGCTATTCATACATCGACCTAGCTAGATGGTTAGCCTATCATACATCACCATGACTGTGTCTATAATTTACTGATCAATGAGATTTGAAAGCTGTTTACCACGTCATCCAATCAAATTGAGGGTGCTTGTTTGTTGAATACAGTGTAGCCCACTAATGACGATCACCTATCCATCGAATTCCCGGGTGTGTCGAATAGATTACATTAGTCCCAGACAGAGCCTAATTGGATTATATACAATTGATTAGCCAATTAATCAGATCGAGTGCACAACTCTGGAATGTCGATATATCATATACTACCAGTAGACACATTGAATGCGTGGCTTACTGCCTTATGATAGTGATTGAAGTTGATTTGAAGTCGCTGGCAGTATTTGGTTGGCAATTTGATTGATATGTAATGTAATTAACAGAATGATGTCATTGTTCATAGTCTTGGTTTATGATGGTCTCAATAATATCTAGTGTTGCGTGTCACTACACGCAACACTAGATACCCAGGACTGGGACAGTTTCAAAATCAATAACCAGGTGCACAACTGACTTTTAAATTTCATCCTCGGCCCATCTTTTTTTCCAGTTCTCAATTACCCCCATAGCACATATCACAATTCTTTAAGAAAAGAGCCTTTTCCCAATGAAGGGAGTAATGTCCCTTCAAGGGCCCTGCCAATCACAGCAATCAGTCTAGCTATTTTTGTACACAGTGCTAGGAGGTTCAGGTATGGAATGGAGAGTGACAGGTGAGTGTCTGACAGTGAGGTATGCATTCATCATGACTTGTCATCATTGAATCAAAACAATACACATTGATTTTCAATAGGATGCGAGCCTGGCTATTGCTCTTATCAATAAAATTGCACAAAAATGTACTCCATCTGAGAATTGACATTGATATGAATTTAACATGCTTGTTGTTTAAAGCATACACATAACATATGCACAGCTCCAAATGCAATTTCAATTCAATGTGTATGCGTGTTGTATGAATAATTGTAACTGTAGCCCTTGGTCTACACATGCGCAGCTCCAAATGCGATTTCAATTCAATGTGTATGCATGTTGTATGAATAACTTTAAGAGTAGGCCTAGGCCCACCACTACCTGCCTACCGCATGATTTGGATGATAAATTGGCCCTGCACCATGTCTTTGTTTGTTTAGGCACATATATTTAATATTTTAATAAACTTGGGTATCAAGAAATTAATCATGGAAAGTAATAAATTAATTATGGTTTGATTATCTGCTTGAAAAAATAGCATATTACATGTATGATAATGGAGAATTTGGACTTATTTTTCCTCTTTTATGGAATTTGGAGTTATATTCCCTTATTTATAGCAAATTTTCAAGGGAGAATAACTCGAACTCGAAATCACTTCATAAATTCAAAATTATTAAGCTGGCCCCCAGAAATTCGAGTTATCAGGCTTACACTGTATCTGATAGTCAGTAGCTCACATGCTGTGTATTCGAGTTATCAGGGTTGCACTGTATCTGATGGTCAGTAGCTCACATGTTGTGTATTCGAGTTATCAGGGTTAAACTGTATCTGATAGTCAGTAGCTCACATATTGTGTATTCGAGTTATCAGGGTTAAACTGTATCTGATAGTCAGTAGCTCACATGTTGTGTTTGTAGGTAAGCAATCTGCTACTTTGATGCATAGATTTATGGGGGGTGGTTCAGGTACCCCAGTATTAGCTAGACTTGTACACACTCCTGGAACTAGTCAGAAGGCCGGAGGTGGTGGTACACCAGGTCAGCAGCAACAGTTCACCCATGTACAGTTACCAGGTAAGCTGTGCAACTATGACAACGGGTCCAACTCTACACTCCTCAGACTCACCATGAAATTAGATAATATCCATCAAATATGGTTTAGACTTTAGAGTAATAAATATATATTTTGCTAAATACATCGTCTCAATATAGGAGCCAGGTGGCGGGTTACACAATCTTCGAAATAATCAGGGATTTAGAACTTAAAAGTACTGGGTAGGTGAAGCTGCCTTCTGATCTCATACAGCCCCATACTGGAAACCTGGTAGCAAACTTAGAACTAAGCTAGCTTAACAGCATTATACATGTACACGTAGGGAGTCAGACTCGTAGAAGTGCTGACACTCACAAGTTATCCACCAGTAAGCTGTGTAGATTAAAATAGAAGAGGACCATTGTATTGGGCCAACATTGTATGTCAGAATAGCATGGCAGCCAGCATCTGTACATGTACAGACAACTCATGTCAGTGCCCATTACAGCTGCTACTGTGTGGCTGTCTTTAAGTTACATGTCAAGTCATATTGCCTGTTGCTTAGTCGAGAACATTTCCAAATGATACACCGATGTGATTGGACATCAGAATTGGAATTGTATAAATCTACAATGTATAATAATATTATAATAATAATACAGTTGTGCAGAAACCACGCCAGTGCTATATAATGAAGACGTGTCGCAGCACTTGTATATTATGGAAGCATCCATATAGGGTTGTAGCTCACCCAAAGCAACCACTTCAAGGGTAGAATCTTGCTGAAGGCTTTTTACCAGGAAATACCTCAGGTGAGACCGGTACGCGAACGTTTAACTCTTGGATTACAAGTTGAAACTACTATGAACTGTGCCACCCTGACACAGATGTGATTTGACATCAGCATAGTACACATAATAACTAGTAGCATGCTAGTAACTAGTAACACATAATAACTAGTAGCATGCAAAAAACTATTAGCCCTTTAGTTACAAATAACCTAATAATTCTTGTCTTGACCTTGTAGGAGGGGAGAGGGTAGCCCTTCCTCTTAGTATGAACTCTCCTGGGGGTTCTAGGGCTGTACAGATAGTATCAGCATCTACTCCCACAGATAACAGAACCAATGTTATACAAGTACAGAATGTGGGAGGAGCTACACACACAGTGGGTGGAGTCTCACGCAGTGTGGGCAGGACAAGTGTAGGAGGAGCCACTCATACTGTAGGCGGAGTCGCCAGAAATATTTCAGGAGCAGCACATAATGTGGGAGGAGCTCCTAGAGCTGTACAGAAAACTATGACCTCTAGTATGTACCATGACCTCTAGTATGTACCGTGACCTCTAGTATGTACCGTGACCTCTAGTATGTACTGTGACCTCTAGTATGTACTGTGACCTCTAGTATGTACTGTGACCTCTAATATGTACCATGACCTCTAGTATGTATAATGAGTTCTATTATGTACCATGACCTCTGGTATGTACCGTGATTTCTATTATCTGTGCCATGCCAGCTATAATTGCTGTCTAATATATTATTTCATTATGTCTATACATATTTATCTATTATGTCTATACATATTTATCATAGTGATTCTGGTTATAGTTCAAATAACAGCTAATGCAATTTTTCAGAAAAAATATCATGAAATAAATGAACTAAGATATTGCAAGTTGAAAAAATGCATAATAAATATCATTATAAATTATTTGTTAAAAGATGTATGAAATATCAAACTGTGTTGGGTAAGCCTAATATTATAGCTAATAACGTAATTAAAAGTATGATTATAAAAATACTTATTTGATACGGTAGAAGTATGATTGTATTGTATTGATGTATTGCATATTAAGATCGGGCTTAAAGATAGGGAAATATAATGTATTACGGGTAAATATAGTTACACTATAATAAGGGAGCTATAAGTAGTATTAAAACAAAAATAGATGGCTATGAAGTGCAGATTTGAAATATATATCTTTATATCTGTATAATTACATAGCTGTGTATCTATATTGCTGGGTATAACCGTATAGCTGTACAGCTGTGTGTGACTGTATAATCTACTACACTCTTGTCACTGTTGCCCTACATTTATATCTAGGTCAGCAGTCTGTATACAACCAGCTGATGCTGTCTAATCTACAACAGAAGTTAAACTCTGGAAAGCTAGTAGCTACCCCTGGTGGTAAAGGAGCCTCTCTGCTTACTGGCCACTCAGGTGAGAATTAACCAATCAAATGTATCCACTTTACCTGTCAACCATAATTATGTCTCAATTCATTCACACACTGAAATCTTTACTTTTTCCAGTCAATGAAATATGCCCATTCAACCACCATTCAACAATGTGTCAATTTATATAGTCAATCTAATCTGCCAATTCACGCAGCCAATTACATGGATTCATTCTTGCTTTCAATGTAATGTACCCATTATTTTAGCCAATGGATAATCTCTAAATTCTCTAAATTCTGTATTGAAATAGCTGATAGCTTATGTTCTGTATTATAGATGGTAAGGGAGGACAGGTTCAGTTAGTAAAGGCATTGATATCTTCAGCTGAAGGTAGACCGGGTTCTCAGGCTTACATTCTCACCACTAACTCAGGCCAGGTACGTGAGCTAGGGCTAGAGGCGTATTATAGGATGCATGTATGTATTGTATTCATTCTCTGATATCTAATTAATAGGTAACTTTGGAATGATTATAATATACAAATTTAAATATAAAATGTCTTATTGCTTGCTCGCTTGCTCAAGACTTGCTCGCTTGCTCAAGATTTGCTTAAAATTAAGCAAGTCTCCTTTTTTATACGACTGGAATGTATGTGTTGATACTTCACATCCCCGTGAGTCAGTGTGTTGATACTTCACATCCCCATGAGTCAGTGAGTTGATACTGCACATCCCCGTGTGTCAGTGAGTTGATACTTCACATCCCCGTGAGTCAGTGAGTTGATACTTCACATCCCTGTGAGTCAGTGAGTTGATACTTCACATCCCTGTGTGTCAGTGAGTTGATACTTCACATCCCTGTGAGTCAGTGAGATTTAATAAGTGTGCTGGACTTGAGTATTATTTCTTGCCTTTTGATTTAGGGAGAGCTCAATGGGATGTAGGGAGAGTTCAATGAGATTTAGGGACAGCTAAATGGGATGCAGCGATAGCTCAATGGGATGTAGGGATAGCTCAATGGGATGTAGGGATAGCTCAATGGGATGTAGGGATAGCTCAATGGGATTTAGGGATAGCTCAATGGGATGTAGGGATAGCTCAATGGGATGTAGGGATAGCTGAATGGGATGTAGGGAGAGCTCAATGGGATGTAGGGATAGCTCAATGGGATGAGGACACGGACATCATGCAGGTGACCCGAGTTCGATTTCCAAGCGTGCCACTTTACATGATTTGTAAAATATCAAGCGTTTGGGGTACACGCTGAGCTATCAATGATAAGGGCCTCTAGGCAAGGATCTGAGCCTGAAATTTGCCTGGGTCTGCTCCTGCCGTTAACTGAGAGGAAACCGGGTGCCATATATGGCGGCCTTGGCTTCGGTCACAATGATTTCTCACTTGTGAGACAACTAACGGATTTAACCCTTTCTTTTTAACCCTCACTAATAGGGGAGATGGTTGAACTTTCTAAGGATTAGCTTTCTTTCTGCCAAGTAAACTTTCGTTTTTTATGTTTTTCTTACTTTGAAAGCGGCCTGTAGTAAGAATGCTGAGAGAATGTGTATACTGACTATGTGTGAGAGAATGTGTATACTGACTATGTGTGACAGAATGTGTATACTGACTATGTGTGAGAGAAGGTGTATACTGACTATGTGTGTCGCATACTGACTATGTGTGTCGCAGGGTGTTATAATAGTAATAATACTAATCAATACTACCTTATAATGTTGTGAAAGCGTCTTCTAGTACTGAAAATTTAGTCGTTAGTCAATTTATACAGCATACCCTTGAATCGCTACTGGACTCGTTGTCAAGGTGACGGGCAGTCCCTACGGGCAGTCCCTACGGGCAGTCCCTACGGGCAGTCCCTACGGGCAGTCCCTACGGCCGGTCGATGTCTATTGGTATACATTGTAGAGTTTGTAGTTGTCTGCCTGTTGGCCAATGGCGGGTCAATGGCTCTATTTGCCATAAGTCATCAGTTATATAATAATTATGTACTACAATTTATGCTGTTTATTACAGAAGGCCTCAATGCTGTCCACTAAATCTACTGGTGCTGCAAAGTCTGCATTGATAGCCAAGGTTCTACAACCAGATGGTACTTTAGGTGCTGCTGTCCAATCGGGTGGTGTTGGTGTCCCCGGTGAGTGAACGTGATAAGTGCTATCTGATACATTTGGTAATAGATGTTATTAAGTTCGTACTTCTCAGATGATAACCTATTCAGATGTGTGACAAGTCTGTTATATTTATACGTTTCACCTAGTGATTTATTAAGCCTTATGACAAATCCATATGACAAGTCTGTATGCTTATATATTTCAGCTGGTAATATACTCTGATATATCACAGGTCTGTATGCTTGTATATTTCAGCTGGGAAATCTGTGCTGGCTGCCGTCACAGCAGCTGGTATAAAGAAGTCTCCAAACCCTCTCATTGTCAGACAGACTCAGTCAGCCAAGTTGAGTCAGAGTTCATTTATAGGTCAGAGTCCAGGAGGTCAAAGTTCAATAATCCGTTTACAGTCAGCGTCTGGTGTGATTCCTAGAAGGATAGAGAGATCTGAAATGTCTCCCTCCACAGAGCTCGATGTGGAGAGTGACACTTAATGTAGTCTAGTGGGCTTTAGAGCTCATTGCCAATCATGTGACTGGTGACTCATTGGACAGCATGTAATACTTTGTGTAGGAGTTATCTGATCTTATGTAGTGTACTTTAGAGTTATCTTCTCTAATGTGGCCAGATGTTGGAGTTGCATTCTCTAGTAGCAAACATTTTGGAGTTATGTTCATGACTAGATATAAATTCTTCCTGAATCAAACGAAACAGCCTGTGATTCTCTTAATAGTCTTATGTAATATATTGGGATGTCAGCCTACTGTAGGTAACCAAGTGTTATTGTGTGTACAGTGATACACATCTACCTATTCCCTTATAGTATTGTACATTTGATACTTTGTATCTATTGTGATATTGTCACTTGATATCTTTACTCTAATGCACATAATAAATGTAAATATTCATTTGTATCGTTTAATCGTCTCCTTTAAATTCGTTTGCGATCAGTAGCTTTCAGATATTAGCTATCACATCAGATATTAGCTGGCAACGCAAGTAGCCCATGCCTAAATCTTTGTCTTAATTTGAACAGAAAGTAATGCTGAATTGTCTCAAGGTCGTTTATTCCAAAAATGAAGATAATGTTAAATGCTGATTAAATTAGCTAATCAAGGCAAGATAGCGTGTTATCTGTTTGCTTGTTATTTGTTATCAACTCTTACGAAGTTAACTGGATATATTTATATTAGGAGCACTGTCACTTTCCTGTCACTTCGCTGTCACTTCGCTGACACTTCGCTGACACAATGCATCTAATGTATTGTGCATTAGATGTTACATGCAGTATGTTTGCAATGCTGGCACATGTAATCTGCAAAGTTAGTGGAGAGAAAACAAATCAATATTTATGATTACAAAGAAAAATAATTCCTTTTGCAACCGTTTTTTGTGTGGCAAAACTTGCATTAACATGTAACATTTCACATGTCACATTGAAATTGAGAGGGAGGTATTTTCATTTGCTCTTTGAAACTATCCAACCGAGCTCAAATTTCATGACACAATCTTATTTATAAGAAAATGTAGATTTGCAAACTCTTTTTGTGTCAAACGCAGTTTTATCAAAGCTTGTGTGCAATATAATAATATCTGTGTCGTTATGTTATATACATGAATATCTTAATATCGTTGTGTTAATATTAATATTTCACGTTTATTATGGCTATTAGCAGCTCTGTTTGCCCTCCCAATAACCGTGACCTTTCCATAACCAGTTCTAAAGTAATCTCATCAGTTTATTGTTTAAATGGAACATAACAAAAGTTGCATCCCTTGGTGATAGTTATACTTAAAAAAATGTCTTTCAAAAAATGTAATATCAGCGAAAAAAATACTAATGTTACACAAGGTAACACAATAAATGTACAGGTATATTATAATAATATCTCAGTAGTAAAGTGATCGTTGTGTAACTTTGTGGAATATAAAGCAATAATTGATCAATATATGATCAATAAAATAATACTTCAGTGACCAAAACTGTATGTGCTCTTAGTGAGATTCTGTGGAACAATAAAATTAAAAATATTGTGTTAAATTGGAAGTAATCCTCTCCTTGTGAGGAGATAACTCCAATGTCGTCGAGTTGACTAGCTAATGTATCTGGCAAGCGTGATATCAGCCTTAGTCCAGGGTATGTACTACACAGAGCCTTGAGATAGGGCTAATATAACACACTGTTAATCTGACACCAAGAACTGGTAGAAACGGGTGAACTTGATCTGCTAGCATTTACACATTATATCATTATTATACCCTACATCAGTCAATATGAAACCTGAAAACCATCTGCTGGATTGTTAAATCGGTTGATTGTGGAAATTGTCAAAATGTAAAATCTGTTGGTTACAATTAACAAATTTTAAAAGATTATGGAACACATTCGCGATGTCATGGAGTTGATTATGCATTTTGCTGACCAAGAATAAGATCAAGCCCAATTTTAATCTTGATTACAAAGTTGTGGCATATTTTTGGTCCAGCTTGTTGAACCAAGTTCGAAATTACTACGAAATATTTTCTATCTGTAGGGTAATTGTCCCGTTCTACCAATACGTTGTCTGTGTTTTTTATTTATCTAACACCGACCACCGGAAACCAGCTACACATAAGTCTCATTACGAATCTTCTTTGAGTTAATTGACATATGACTTTGATCCAGTTCATGTATAGAGGCAAGATGCTGATCTGTTGGAGTGTGTATTAAACTAGGTGTCATGCTGTCTGCTACTACGATATAAGGGGGGTTAGAGTGCACCCCGCTATCAGCACTGCATGTAGAGTACTTGATATCTGGTAAATACTGTTCACTGCCATTGTCATTAACTTCCTCTATGTATAGGTAATTATCTCCACCTGCTATATTATAGTCTGGTTGAGCTTCTCCTCTACCCAACATGTGCTCATGGTTAGTTGTACAGTCAAACTCATAACCACTATCTATATTGTATGCAGAGTGTTGTGCTGGTTCTGTCCACTGACTGGCTGAGCTATAGCTGCCATTGACAGTCTGTGTGTGGCCTGGTGTCTGCCAATTGTTTGTATACTGATGAGTGTTTGGGGCATAGTATGATCCACCAAAACTTTCTATGACAGAATAATCAACCTGATCTTTATTATATTTGGGGTCCACCTCCTGGGGCATTGGTATACCTACAAATAAATTAAATGAGTTTGTTGCAAGACTGACTTAGTGTGGAAAAGAACATAGAAAGCCTAGCCAATCACACAGCAGCTTCTGGCAACTTTTTATGCCAACTCATGCAAGCATGCAACTTCTAGGACTTAAAATCTAATGGAAATTCTCTATTGGAAAACATTATTGGTTGGAATTAATTTTGCTAATGAAAATTTTGCCACAGTTAATTCCGCAAATATTTAATTATTTCAAAAATATTAAGATTTTAGTGGTAAATTTACAGGTTAGATTTATATGACCTATAATTTCGCTTTACTAATTATATTTATATTATCTAAGATTTTATATAGAGATAGAGAACGACACTTTTTGTGATTTTAACTTTGCAAATTCAAAGTTAGTTGAAAATATAGTCCGCTAATTCAGTTTGGTGCTAGCGATTGGCCTAAATTAAGTCCGCCAAAAATGTCTTCCATTAAGGTATCCAAACTTTAGATGCAACAACTAAATGTGTCTCATCTCACAGGTTCGCTGTGAGACGGCATACTGCTAGGGTGTGAGTTCATGTGAACCTCTTCCTTTCTATGCACCCATCACGGACAGTTAGGTGCAAAGATGCAAATTTTAAGCTTAGCTTAGTTCTAAGATGTGATTTGGGGTTTTGGGGTTGGGGTGTGCTTGTGCTTTATCAGGAGAAGACAACTTCCCAGTTTACATTATTTTTTTAGAGTCCTGGTTATTTCCAAAAAGCTTAAAATTGCACCTACCTCGGACATCAGAACGTGTTTAAAAAAATCCTTGCATCTCTCTATAAAGATATTAACTTTGATTTGTAGTTCAGTCTTCTTATTTTATTTTATTCCCTTGTACAATCCGATACTAATTAAAAATCATTGGTAGACCTGCCTGCATTGCAATCTATAAAGTATATCCTAACGGACTTGCTTCACATATTTTGCTAAATGCCCAGTGGTGAATAGAGCCAACAGAACAGCAGTCAACAGAACTAGTTTAAGTCACTAGTTTTCCAGTGTCTGTTACTGGAGTTTGTAAATGGGTGGGTAGTTGGCTCCTTCCCACCCTCCCCTAACACTGATCTCTCAACACAAATGTGGGCCTGGATATGGGAACAGAGTCCGACATGTGATGGAAGTCACTTATATGACATGACACGTATATGGACATTGTGCTGGGCCAGACAGCAGACACACTGATGCCATGCATGGCTTTATCTTGTAGAGATTTCTTGCCTTCCTAATGATGAAGCTCCAACTTTTCAAATTTAATTAAAGGCTCTCTCTATGAACATTTTAGAGACACCATCACTGCATTGCCGTTTAACAATTATTTAAACTGGATTAAATACAATTTTATTTAAAGCTAGATTTAGGGGTGTAAAAGTGAAATGTAGGGCGTAACATTCTGAAAATGTAAGGTGTATTTTATGTTATTATCCATCGCTGTCTGGAAGGTGCCTGATATACTGTAACAAAAGATGCTGGACTTCCTAAACCTGATACAGAGCAGCTCTGACAAGGATGTACATGTATTATATCACTGATAATCTAAACACTCCATTTATCACTGCATATGGAGCAGAGATTGTCAAGTAGTTAGTGGCACCCAAGTAGTTAGTGGCACCCAAGTAGTTAGTGGCACCCAAGTAGTTAGTGGCACCCAAGTAGTTAGTGGCACCCATTATAGGCTTATTATGTATTATCCTAATATATAATTAACGTTGAGATATAATAAGTCTATGGTGGCACCTCTCTAGTGAGGTCGTGAGTTCTCTAGTGAGGTCGTGAGGTCTCTAGTGAGGTCGTGAGGTCTCTAGTGAGGTCGTGAGTTCGGTCAAAAATCATTTCCCTGCTAAGACTACTTGGGCATGCTCCCTAACCCTGAAGTGCTCGCTGCGTTCTGATTGGCCGGTGAAATACAGGAAGTCTACAAGTATTATTCACATAATGCCCTCGGGTGAATTAAATATACTTGAAAGGAGAGTCTGAAGCTCACACTTACTAAATATAGATGAGTCATGGTTATTATTGGTGGTTGTCTGTTCCTGATCTAATATGTTCTCTTGTTTAGGAGGTAGTTTAGGTGCCACGTCATATATAGTGTGATCTAGATCAGTGCCATACAGTCTGCTTCTACTCCCTGTGTGGTAGAATCCAGAGATTCCATTGCTGATGATGTAACTGGGTCCGGTTCCATTCACCGTAGGCTGTCTATATGGTGTGCCATACTCGTCATCTGCTTCCTGTAATGTATAGTAGGTCTGGATTGCAATAGTGTAATGCATGGTAGGTCTGTGTTGCAATAGTGTAATGTATGGTAGGTTTGCGTTACAATAGAATAATATGTCTGTCTAACACTATAGGCTGGTATCCATACATGCCATTAGCTTTGTAATAGTTGGGAGTTGTCCTATCACATGATTTGTGCAATACATGGAGACGACCAATCTTAGCCATCGTGCGCTGCCGTTGCGCAAAAGCTGATTAGCTTTCAATTTTCTCAACTCAGCCTTCAGCCGTTATCCCCATACAAGCACTTCGTGGACTTATCCTCTAATCATGTGATAAGGCAACGCCCAGACATAAATACTTCGCTGTTCTGATGCTAATCATGTGATAAGGCAACGCCCAGACATAAATACATCGCTGTTCTAATGCTAATAATGACAAGTATGGATACCAGGCTTTATAATAATGAAAATGATTAATTTGTTCATAATATACAGCTCCAAATATCTGGCAGACAGTAGACAAACAAACAGACAGTGTATATCCTGCATGTCTATGTACAAACATGTATAGAACATACCTTGACATCTTGCAGCTCATCTGGTCTGATTATATACTTGGTCTTCCTACTTCCCGTGTGTCTGTTGGCCCTAACACAGCATATTATCATAACATTGACTATTATGAGTAGGAATGCTCCTCCTATTGAACAGCCAATGATGAGTGATTGTTCTAAGGATTTAGATATATTCTCTTCTGTCACCTGCACAAAGGTCAGTCAAAAGGTCAGTAATTATAAGAACTTGGTAGAGTATAGGTATAGCGACATGGATTGCTGGTGTCCAAATTTTAATTTATTATACATGCGGAAACCCTGACCTTCAATCAATGATCTCTATTATCATAATTATGGAATTATTTTGTATAGATAATCTAGTTATAGATTGGGTTATATTATTGGTTAGTTGTTGGGGTTTCCGTTACTATTTATGCTCTGCCCTCACATTGCATGGACAAAGTAATTGTTACAAAACGAATAGAAATAATATAAAGCCTATCTTATAAACTTAGTATATATATATTTAGTATATATATATTTAGTATTTCAGTAATTTAGTATAAACAAACCATTCAACAATGTTTATAACTTTAATATCACCAATTTTGTTGGGAAATCAGATGTTATGCATGTATTTACTATTTCGGCAATTTTTTAGAAATTCTTTTCACATGTCACTGTGCTATCTGCGTGAACTTAATGCAACCAAAATTGTAACTGCAAAAGCTGCATATCTAAAGTCATGGTGTCTCACACCCACCAATTGTAACATGGATTGTATAATAGCAATGTGTGTAATGAAATTAAATTTGGAGTTATTGCACCACAATGAGGATATGACTCCTAATTTAGCACCATGTAACTAATGTATAATAATTTGTAACACTAGAAGGAAGGCACTACTCTATGATCTAACTATTTGAAGTAGAAATAATGTGTCAGATAAATAGCCAAACTTTCACTATCGCTTGGAAAATCTGAGAATTATTTAAAATAAAATGTGTCTAAATTTGTATAGCTCATTTGAAATATACACGCTACGAGTAGCTAAATGTGTGTGCACATTATCAGCATAATTATTATTTGTACTAATGAACGAATACTAACATACAAATCTGAGAAACATACAATAAATAGATTAAATTATTGAATCCAATTTAGTATGCTTTTTCGTATTTTTGGATATTACATATTCCCATTAAATCGAACCCTTGCAATGTCATCTGCATGGGCCACCAGCACCATTTTGGTAATTCATTTTCATCTCATCCACAACTACTGTGCTTAGATGATTGAGATTCAAAGCCTTTACCAATCATACGCTCACCATTTGTGAAGGGTTTCTCACTCCTGATGTGCTGATACTAGGAGTAGTTCTATCCCCAGTTGTGTCTGTATGTACTACAGGTGGCTCTGTCACCTCCACTCCTTCTGTAGTCTCTACAGTTGGACCTGGGGCTGTGCTAGTACTAGTAGTAGTAGTAGCAGCCCATGTAGTGACTGGACATACGAACTGGCTCAGAGGTACATTACTAATATATTGACCTTGTAGCTGTGCTGGGCTGCTACACTTTCCAGTCTGATCTGGTCTCCAGCCACGTGATGCCTGCAACAAGACATAAATAAAACTGAAACTGGTGATACGGGCAAGTAGTTTAATTATATGAGGGAAAATGAGAATGCTTCTTATTGCCTCTTTTGTAAATAACTAAATATAAAGTAATAAATCTATAGTAAGATTCCTTCTCAGTTCGGTCGGCGATCTGAGTTCCCAATTTTCAGTTTAGGATGTCAAAACATCAAAGTCTAAGTGAAGGTGGCTGAACTTAAAGGACACCTACACCTACATACACCTACATACACCTACATACACCTACATACACCTACATACACCTACATACACCTACATACACCTACATACACCGACATACACCTACATACATACACCTACATACACCTACGTACACCTACGTACACCTACATACACCTACATACATACACCTACATACACCTACATACACCTACATACACCTACATAGACCTACATAAAATATATTTACTACATGTACATAAAATATCTAAATATAAATATGAATATAAATATAACTATATAAATATATAAATATATAAATCTATAAATATGTTCATTCATAATTAATATATCTGAAAGGATAAGAACAAAATACAAGAAAAATTCTAAGCAGCATAAACGGTCATAGCTCATGAGGCATAAACCATAAGTATAAATATGAACATGAATATAAGTCCTATTCATTCCCGCTAGTACGTAAGTAGTGACCAGTAAGTAGTGACTGTGATAGCAACTAACGGACTGTAAGTAGTGACCAGTAAGTAGTGACTGTGATAGCAACTAACACTGTAAGTAGTGACTAGTATATTATTGTGTTACTAACCTTGCTGTCTATCCATTTTCTGTAGCCTACTAACCGACAGTCACATACGAAGGGATTGTCTGCCAGATCTAAAGTCACAAGCCCTGTCAGACTCTGAAATACCTCTGCTGTAACTAAGGCTATGCTGTTCTGTTTTATGCTAACTTCCCTCAATGTCTGTCCCTTCTCTGCAATACACAACAAATTGGAGACTCTATTCTAGTGTAGGATCTGGAGTGCAAAGGCTATCCAGATGCATTGTGATGTATGTAAGTAGGCAAGTAGAACAGTGGGACAACTTCGGTTTGAGCAAAGCTAAAGTTAAAATCCGTTAGTTGTCTCACAAGTGATAAATTATTGTGGTGCCCCCATAATACCCCCACCCCCCATAATGTAGTATATATAGTACACAATATCTATTTGCTCTCTGTTTAGAGTCAGAGCATGCCCAGCCAAATTTCAGATTTAGAGTCATGCCCAGAGGCCACTAGAGGCCCAGAGAGCATTAATAGTGTACCGTGCACCCCAATTTAATTTGATATCATGTTGATCTTACATGGTAATCCACTCAATTCTAATCATTCATGTTTTCTCACTTTCTATAGGCAGCTAATTGGTTATCAAAAATAAATATCATAATTCGTAAATTAGTCATAATTCTTGGAAATAAGTCATCATGCGAATTATCACCATTAAAAACACAAAGAGTGCAGAAAGCTTAGAGTCTTAGAGTCATAGAGTCTTAGAGTCTTATAAACAGAATTGGCTTACCCAATAGTTTAGGTTGCAGCTGCTTTATCTTGTTGTTATTTAGATTTATAATTTCTAGCTGAGGATTGTGGGAAAGGAACATGTCTGGTAGGACTGTGATATCTCTAAGTGCATTCTCCAGCCTGCAATAATAGCACCCACAATGCAATCATAGCACCCACAATGCAATGCAATCATAGCACCCACAATGCAATGCAATCATAGCACCCACGGTGTAATGTAGTGCACCCACGGTGTAATGTAGTGCACCCACGGTGTAATGTAGTGCACCCACGGTGTAATGTAGTGCACATTGCAATGCAATCATAGCACCCACGGTGTAATGTAGTGTACATTGCAATGCAATGCAAGCAATACAATATTCCCCAAAATGCAATGCACCCCACAATTCAATATACCACTCACATCGTGATATATATATATATTACATTTTTATTCTGGTGATAAATAAGTGCAAGGCACTTTTTTCCAGAAAAAATAAAATAATAAAATGTGTAAAAA
>JAOQGN010286447.1:0-16216 GCA_027564295.1 Himantozoum antarcticum | reverse complement strand
GGGAGAGGGAGAAGAGAGGAGAGAGGGGAGAGAAGAGAGAGGGGGGAGAGGAGGGAGAAAAGAGAGAGGGGGGAGAAGAGAGAGAGGAGGGAGAAGAGAGAGAGGGGAGTGGAGGGAGAAGAGAGAGAGGGGAGAGGGGAGAGGAGGGAGAAGAGGAGAGGGGAGGGAGAAGAGAGAGAGGGGAGAGGAGGGAGAAGAGGGGAGGGGAGAAGAGAGAGAGAGAGGTGAGAGGGGGAAGAGGAGAAGGCACGGCAATGGTAGTTGACATTAGATGTTGTATTATATCATTATATGCATGCATGTGCACTATAAAATTAAGATACTATATTACAGTTACAGGTATACCTGTATATAACGTCTAAGTAGCCGAGTGGTGTTAATGCTCCAACCAGGTCTGACAACAATAAAACAAGATTTCTGGTTTTTAGTCCAACTTTTGACTTGGAAGTTTCAGAAGTGGCCTACGTGACTCGTTTCACAGTATCCCATTAGACGATTAGGCAATTTGACGGCTGATTGGACGAGCACCACAGACCTTGAATCGCAAGATTTTTGGATCAAACCTGTGGTATTCCACTTGTATGTTAAGTAGCCAAGACTGGTATGGTATATGTGAGGGCATCAATGCTTCATACATGGGTGAAATTATACATGGGTGCAATTGCAGTATGGTGAAATTTACAGATTTGAAAGATTGAAAAGCCAAATATCGCCTGGGTGTACTTACTTCCACCACTGTGAAGCTCTGTCTGAGAAATTATAAGTGGTAAATAAGCGAGCTGATTATTATAATATAATCATTATTATTATTTATGTTCACTTTGCTTACAGTTGCGGCATCAGTTTACTAGAAAGTATATACACGCAAGCACAACGCTGACTTCCAGGTCCGAATCTAATAACATGCTGGTAAGAGTTATGTCTGTACAGTACAACTATTGGAGCAGCTATGCTCCAAAGAACTTACATATAGGTGGCAATCTTTGCTATTTATCAGTGGATACTGTAGCGAGCAAAGTTTAGAGTTTCGAGTTCCTATTCCAGCTCAATTTTTTGCAATTCAAAGTCCTGTTTCAGTATAAATATTTTTCAGTTCACTTTTAAGAATGAGAATAACGTAAGAATACACAGAGCTCACAGTTGAAAGATGTCTACAGTCATTAGTGGTACTAGGCCCTTACAACACGTCTTGTTACCAACAACTTTGGTCAAGATCCTGCAGTTGCCGATATTAATAGTAACTGATATAATGCATATAAGTTCTTTGCTGGTCATATAGACCAGTGTATTCACACATAGACCAGTCTATTCACACATAGACCAGTGTATTCACACATATGGAAACCATGAGAAGAGCACAACTCATGGCTCGTCCAACGATAACTCATTTTACCGGTGTGCACCTTAGAATTGAATGAGTCTGTGCAGCGTAACCCAACACATCCGGCAAACGTTGCTCAAGAAAGTCTTTTTGACCAGTTAGCGTTTGTCCAGTGGTGGGACTCAAACCCGGGTTCCACTCGCACCACTGGACATCCCTCACCATTGTCACCTGCCTTATACCTCAAGGCTACCACGACTCTACTAACTCATGAAACGGTGATTCCAATAACTAATAAAATATTATTTGCTTTTATTTGTTTAAAAAATGCTAATTGGAACTGTTGCAAAAGAAAGTGCCTGCAGAGTAGAATTATAGGTGAAGTAGTATAATTGAGGGGACAACTCCCAAATCCCTTAAATTTTAACTTACATTGTCATTAACTTACAAAATTCATTGAATTCAACTCTCACTCTGACTGTGATTTTATCTGATATTCTGGGAACAAGCCGAGTGACTAATAGTAAATTGCAATTAAGTTTAAAATATGCCCAATTGTTTATCAATTAGCATTCTACAATATCCTATTGTGCAGTACCCATTAAGATATCTGATTTGTTATACTAAAGTTTCACTAATATGCTATTCTATATATTAAAGTTATCATAGAACATAGATATGTAAATTCATAGACAGATTCAGCAATTGGAATTAATTATCAGATTGCTGCAAACAATGGTCGCAGGGTGGTTAATCAATAATGACTAAAGATAGATAGCTATCAAAATTGCAACACTTATCTTTATATTAAAGTGAATCATTGCTTCTGTAAATGAGAGGAGGTGTCTATCATACCATACTTCTTAGATATTACGTCTATACATACAATATGCTTACAATTTTTTCTCAATTCTATGAAGCGTTTAAATAAATAAACATATTATTATTATTATTAGGACTTCAGTGAGTCCTAAAAACTGGTGCCAGGTTGAGCTTGGGGACTTTTTGGAATGGCCGGGTCGAGACGGGTTGCATCGTGCTATCGTTACATCGCATACATTATAATATAGATAATATAATGTAGATTTCGCACTTCTATGTAATTACACTAATATTTCTTATCAACGGGGAGATGTAATGAAGGCCAGAATATTTCTTACTGACAATGGCGCTTACTAAAATTCTTAGCTTTCCCTCCTAACTAACAATAATAATGAAATTATACTTGACCATAAACTATACCAATCACTTTGGGTCAAGCTTTGGCTTGACCCTGAGGGAATCAACCCTACCCTACAACAGTCCCAACTATTATTATTTTTATTATTACTTGTGCTAATGTGCAGCACATTATCATACAATAACTCTACTACTGCTAAAGACAGTAGGCCTGCATTATCATGACTCTTGATAGTAGAGTAAAGGTTAATTGAATTAAAGATTAGGAGATGATTACTAGATTAGCAGCATATATTTGTCGTTACCAATTGGCAGACCTCAGCTGCCAATAAGCCTACATCTTCCTGCTACGCTGGTTAGTTGGACAGGAGCAGGACGTGCCCACAAACAAGCTCTCTACAGTCTCACAATACTCATCTATTTTTTGAAAATATTTAGCAAGCACTATCAGCTGCAGCAATGATTGATCCTAACATGTATAATATAGCTTATTGTTGCTAGATAGAAATAACAACTTCTGCATGCCATGCCACCTCAATAATTGATGTTAAATTGCCTTATTATGTACTTTACATAGCAACTGTTCCTTCAGGGAGTAACTGTGCACCAGCTGAACTCTAGCTGTGCTCAACATGTGCTCCTCTTTGCTAGGCAGCAGGCAGAAACTTTGTGCAGGGTGCAGGCGCAGATTCTGCACTGCACCTGTGTCAAACATGAATGTTATCAGATAAAATGCTTTTCTGTGCTAAAATTGTTTACTTTTCGCTGGTTTTTAAGGACAGATGGTTCTTGCCAATCTGTATACTCTTTGGGGACTGTGACGATCCTTTAAGTATTTTGGAAATAATTTTAAAAATTAATAACAGTTTTGAGGAAACGTGATGTCCTCATTTAATATTACCATTTCTAGACCATTAGACAATATTATATCCACTAGACATACATGCCCTTTTTGTTAGATTAAAATATATTATTATTCATTTTGTATAACATTACAATTTAAAATTAAATGATGGAATAGAATACCGCTATTTTAATATTTAAATACAATATATTAAACAACTGGCCGTTCCATATGTGCGAATTGAGTGATTATTTTTTATTATTTTGCACAATAGAATGACAGCGTTCAATTCTTCAGCTACTGTTAAATTGTGATGTTAATTACGTAACGAGCAGAACGGAACGAGCGGAACGGAACGAGCGGAACGGAACAAGCGGAACAGAACGAGCGGAACTGAACGAGCAAGTAACTCTACTTTATGCATAAGGCATATAAACATTTAAATATATGACATGTAAGTGTTAGATACATGTATATGTTTATGGTATAAGCATATAATCATATGACATTTAATCATATATTCATAAAATCACATTAAGACAAATGAAGTTGAAGTTGTTCCATGCACAGTGGATAAAGTTCTTGTATCTCACACTGTTCCGTGAATTAACCCCCCCTCTGTCATTCATACAATCATGAATCCGTCTGCATTAGTAGATACGACCCGACTGACCCCACTGACCGTGCGCGTGGCGTGCGCGTTGCATTGCTTTGCTTGTTGTTACACAATATATTTAGTGTAACGGCAAGTGATTAACTACAATAACTACAATACCTTGTATATAATTGCAATACAAAGCTTGGTCAATATTAAATTAAATCAGTAAATTAGTAAATATTGACATTGCTAGTTGCTACCTAGCTGGAATCAAGGGTGCACAGAACTCCACCCACGCATAATCTATTTATGAACAAGGCTATCACAACATTGCAAGGTCTTTATGACAAATAGGGAATAAGTGACATAGTGTTAGGCAATGTCCTACAAAATAATTGCCAAATTAACAGACCCGTAATTATGATTCACTTATAATGTTAGCCACTTCCCTCAGCTACTCTGAGATGTGGAGGTGACGGAGGTGGGGGATGTTAATCACGTACCCCACCTACCCAAAGATGTGGTGGTGGGGAATGTTAGTCACGTCCCTCCTCTACTCAGAGATGTGGTGGTGGAGGTATTAGTCACGTCCCCCACCTGCTCAGAGATGTGGTGGTGGGGGTATTTATCATGTCCCCCACCTACTCAGAGATGTAGTGGTGGGGATGTTAGTCACGTCCCCCACCTACTCAGAGATGTGGTGGTGGGGGTATTAGTCACGTCCCCCACCTACTCAGAGATGTGGTGGTGGGGGTATTAATCATGTCCCCCACCTACTCAGAGATGTGGTGGTGGGGGAGGGGGGTATTAGTCACATCCCCCACCTACTCAGAGATGTGGTGGTGAGGGGTGTTTGTCACATCCCCCACCTACTTGGACAAGTACTTGCAGATCCTTTGGGGACCCCCAAAGCTTCCAGCTGTTTGGGGATGTTTCTGAATGATTTGCTGAAACATTTTGTCGTTTAAACAAGAGTGACTATATATTGGCTCAAGTTCTCCAAGAGTGACTATATATTAGCTCAAGTTCTCCAAGAGTGACTATATATTGCCTCAAGTTCTCCAAGAGTGACTATTTATTGACTCAAGTTCTCCAAACTTTACGATTGTAAACACTTTTGAGAAATAAGTACATTTTATAGTTTGAACGATGCACTTAGGAAAAGAAGATATTCGACAAAATAATAATATAGATATAGATAAATATTCGACAAAATTTATCTATCAACATTCCAGCTAGCTGCATGTTAACAGCCTGACTGAATGCTGGCAGTTCTGATCAAACGCATACCAACAGCCAGACTGAGTGCCAGCAGATGTTCTTATAATATTTAACCACACAAAATATGCACATCAATAAATACAACTTGTTGTATATTATGTTATGTTAATATTATAATTATGTAATTTATTTATTACATAATATTGTTGGATTGGTATAAATACTGGGCCAAAATCTAAGGCTGGCACTCCAGTATAGAAGCAGCTATTAGAGGCAAGTAATCTAATTCCATATTATTCTAGCAATGGTCACTGTTAGCTTTTGAGAAATCAATTGACTTCAGCTTATGTTATTTTTCATTAGCACACATTGCTTTGGCGCTACAATGCTTAAACTTATAATATTTTAATTTGTAGGAACTTTACTGTCAATGCGTGTTTTCTGACTTCAGCTTTATTGAATCTAAAATAATCAAGTTCCTTGTCAAATATTCTCATATTTTAAATTGAAGTAGTGTGACACTGTTTGGTTCCACAGATTTGAGGAAATACCTCAATTGATTTAAAATTAATTTATGTATCTTTAAACACAAAAAGAAACCGCCGGGTTTCCATCAAGTAAAGAAACATACAATAATTCTCAATCAAAAATAATGAAAATACTAGAGAATGAAAATAATTCTTTTAGATAAAAATAAAACGGAAGTCAGTAAACACCTATTGAAAATATATATTACCAAATTACAATGTCACGCCATCAGCTAAAATCTGTATCAGTTAAAACAAAACAAACTATAAGGCAAAACGATATAAGCTGAAGAAAACTAATTTCTCAAAAGCTAACAGCGCCCATTGCTGGAGTAATATGGAATTACATTACTTGTCTCTAATAGCTGCTTCTGTACTGGGGTGTCATCCTACGATTTTGGCCCAGTATTTATCCCAATCCAAAATTATTGTGTAATAATTGGTATATATAATGTAATATATAACATAATATATACATGTAAGTTGTATTCATTGAAGTTAACAAAATGCATATTTGTGTAGCTAAACTATAGGAACTGTTGGTGCTCATTCTGGATGTTGGTATGTGTTTGATATGAACTGCTGGTGTTCTGTCTAGTTGTTGATAGGAACTGCTGGTGTTGAGTCTGGTTGGTCGTTGGTATGCGTTTGATCGTTTGACTATTTGATCGGAACTGCAACTACTTAGTCTTAATCAGTTTGTTGACATGTGGATACGAACTGCTGGTACTTTGTCTAGTAGTTGGTATGCGGCTAGATGGAATATTGATTTTGGCCAATTTTGCTGGAACTTATTCTTTCCCAAAGAGTATCGTTTAAACTGCATGTACCTCTTTTTCAAAATATTTTTTACTATTATCATTATCATAGTATCAATTCTTATTCTCATATAAGCCAGCTGTGCCAGTGCTGCTGAGACACCTACAGCTATTTTACCTCTTAAATATAAATCGCTGCGCTGTTTGTTTTCTTTCTAGGTTGAGCTGCTGCTATTCAATGCAAAGAATGCCCAGTTCAAAGTCATGCCAAGATATAAGGTCAAGGCTGAAGGAGATGTGGTGAGTTACTTAGCCTGACCAAAGGCCTACAACACTGGTTGCATTTCATTATGATAATACTGAAATCACTAGGGGGAGGTTTGTGCGGTTTTCTGCGCTATATGGAAAGCTTCCATTCCACAAATATTCGAGGATTTCTTAAAGAAGAATTTTTCCCAAGTCATCCTTTCTCATCCCTTTGAATTTTCAGACCACCCAAGCCCACAAAATGTCACTCAAATTAAAACTTGGTAATTACCATTATTATGTTAGCCACAAGTCTGAGTATAATCACCCACCATAGGCTTGCACTACTGTAATAAATACCAATGAAACTTTAGATCATAGGTATTGACAGATGGGGCATACGCATACAGTAGAGATATCAATTATTGTTGGTGCTCTCTATGACTATCGGTAAAAGTATTAGTTGATAAAATATGACCTCCATACTGCAATTAACTGTATAGTATCGGTATCTTACCCAACATATCGCTAACTGCGACATATTATTCAGGGGATTATCATTATTATGATGTGGATAAATCGATCAATAAAGATATTAAGTCATCATCAATTATGTAAAGTGACAAATATATCGCTTAAAGGAGATAAATTTTACTGGTCACTATCCGTATATCTCTATCAATGTGTCAACCATCCCAATACTAAATACTGAGTTCAAAAATTCAGTAGGTGGTCAACCGAAGAACTGACCAGCCTTAATGGCTATTTGTAGTTATTGTACATTAAATGTAATTAACGTACAATACATAAAATTTAATAATTTTATGTAGTTAATTTAGTTAATACAAATAATGGCTATGTGTATAAATTGAACTAAATGGTTTTTGTCTCCCTTGCTAATGTCTATATCATCTATGGTGTGAGAACCCTATAATTAATTATCAATTTTACACTGCATACTGGAAAAGTCGACAAGCTGTTTTATACTCGATAAGCAAGATAATTAGTAGAGGCTCCTAGATCTTGATGACATAATACTTAAGAGACAACATAAGATGACATCCCTTCCTATCTTCATCTCTGGTTGTTATATCCCAGCAAACAGTGTAATACACTGTTGTTATCTAAGTTGTCTTCTCTCTCTACATCATTTGCATATTATTAGATTATATGGCACTGCAGCAAGAGCTGTATTGCTCTTCATCTCTTTGGTTTATTTATGTATTACCATATAGATACGTCCACTTATATTTGTGCCTTTGTTACATATAAGGGCGGCAGCCTTGACTAGCTGCAGTGCTATTGCGCTATGCGGGCCTCATCATCATCCTTTTTCCTATTTATATATGATATTAATGTAAAAATATTTTGAGGAAATAAAAACAAACAAACAAATGTTTTACTAGTGTTGAGACGACATATTAATTTATGTTAGTAATATTGTCTGTCACAGGCCTTGGGTTTTATCTGCAACAGGCCGCCAGCTGCATCTGTAACAAGATATCTAATTAATTAATTTATACACAGGTTGGTCAATAATACTGCTGATTATCCTCACTAAATTGATTCTTAAATGCACCTTAATTATAATTTAAAGGTATAGGTAGTTGTACGGAGGTAACTATATATAGAGGGAACTAAAAGTATAGGGATAGAGGTACCTATTAGGTAGAGGGATAGAGGTACCTATTAGGTAGAGGGATAGAGGTACCTATTAGGTAGAGGTATCGAGGTAACTATAGGTAGAGAGGTATAGAGGTGACTATAGTTAGAGGTATAGAGGTAACAAGAGGTAGAGGTATAGAGGTAACTAGAGGTAGAGGCATAGAGGTCACAAGAGGTAGAGGTATAGAGGTAACTATAGGTAGAGAGGTATAGAGGTAACTATGGGTAGAGGTATAGAGGTCACAAGAGGTAGAGGTATAGAGGTAACTAGAGGTCGAGGTATAGAGGTAACTATAGGTAGAGGTATAGAGGTCACTAGAGGTAGAGGTATAGAGGTAACTATAGGTAGAGGTATAGAGGTAACTATAGGTAGAGGTATAGAGGTAACTATAGGTAGAGGTATAGAGGTAACTGTAGGTAGAGGTATAGAGGTAACTATATAGGTAGAGGTATAGAGGTACATGTACCTATTAGGTAGAGGTAAAGAGGTAACTATAGGTAAAGGTAGAGTAAACCTAAACCTTAACCAGTTGCTTTATACTATATTTTACAGAAGAATGTGAGAACCTTTATTATTATGAGTTCAGAAACCGAGACAAGTTGTGACACAGACATGACATTGAAATGCGTTTGGTCTTAAAAAATGAGTAATTCATTGTCGTTCTATAGAATGTGATTATTACACTCTGAAGTCTTGAACAACAACTCTATGGTTAGTCTTAAGGTTACCCCAATACTCCGTAGAGTACTCACCGTATTTTATCCCAGAATCCACAGTGAATCTCTGAACAAGTAGTTGATTGTAAGCCCCTGTCTTCTTTCCTATGGCTAACATTTTAGCCGATGGGTCTAATCCATCAGCACCGTTATAGGCCCCTAATTTCTGCAGCTGAAATTAATTAAGAAGGAATGATTGTGAGGAGTTGGGAAGCTACATGTTTTCTGCCATATCTCACCATTTGCATTGCTATTTACAGCTCATTGCTATTTACAGCTCATTGCTATTTACAGCTCATTTGAATAAATGCCAAGTCATGGAGATGTATTCATTTTAGTGTTAATTAATGTATAAATATTATTAATATATACAATGATATAAGTTATATTTATTGCAAATTCTGTGATATCCGCTGGCAATAACAATAACAACTAGAGACAGCGTTACTTTTCCTGGAAAATCACAGTTTAGAGCTACATTCACGATCGACTAACTAAAATAATCTATGCAACATCATCGACGATTAATTCAATGCTCGAAATTGCTGATGCATCACTTTGAGATCAGCTTAGTTATTATGGCTTTAATCAGCACCATTGAAAACCTACTAGCACCTGTTTTCAATCAAGGATGATAAAGTTTCTGTTCAAGAGCCATTCTAAGACCGAAATATGAGCTTTGCGTGACGTTTGAACTGTTATCAACAGCTCGTCTGCGATGGGCACCCTTTTAAGACTACTTGTACCTGCTTTCACGCGAATCCGACTAATTTTATACTCAAGACCACTATAAGGTCAAAGTATGACCTTAGAGTGACCTTTACATTACCTTGCATCATGGGTGTAGCTGTATTTTGCATAGGGTGTTATATTCAATGGGTGGGAGGGGATCTGGGGGTTGGGCCGTGGCACCTCCAGCTCGAAAATTGTTGCATTTTAGGGTGTGTTGAGAAGACAAGAGAGCGAATTTGAGTATGCTAACTGATTCTATTTTCATACTAAATATAATAAATTAATATAATATGATGTAATTGTTGCATGTGATAGAAGTTCAACAAGTTCCAACATAATTTAATTTTGGCACAAGAATTGAAATACTGTACTACTTCTTAGTTTTCATAATTATTACTTAATATAATATGATATCTGTTGCATGTGACATCAGTTGTATTCATTAGGTACTTTCAGTATAGCTTCACGCGAGCTCCGTGAACTTTATGAAAGTGAACCTGCCGGCGACTTACCGATGCAATATGAGCATGCACTTGGAATTCAAGAGCCAAAATGAAACTTGCCTGTCTTGGGGGAAAATCCCGATACAATTACAACTACTCCTATTCGTACGTTTTTTCAAATAAAAGGGCGGCGCCTGTTGTTGTTATAATGCGTAGCGAAAGGGCTCTGATGCTGCAAACCATTTCCTGTCATGGCCTGCTTGCATTCAGTCAACTACAGTGCAAAGTCATTTTGAGTTTCATGCTTTGACCGCCCACTAGAACTGGTAAGTAGTCATTCTTTTCATGCAGACACTTTCACATGCATTTTGATTATAATATTATCAACTCATTTTCATTCATTCACTGAACGTGAAGCCATACCGAAAGCACCTAGTGTCATTCAGTCTCCTGCTTGTGAAATGCGCTCCGGTTGATTTTCAATTCTCAAAGGAAGCAAGGTCTCAATCGACCTTACCGGACACTTATTGGACCCTGACACATAAATTGCTCACAGACCTCTCCTTTCAGTTAGAATAATGTTTACCAAGTATATTCATGATAGTCAGGTTATAGACATCCATGGCTACTTAGCAACTTCACTGCGGTGCTTTTCTGTTTGCAACGTGACGAGAAATAAGAAGGAAAATCACAATTGTAAGTTTCCCAATAGAATGGAAGAGAAATTTTGGGTTTTATGACATTTTCTTTTTGGCATATAGGGCGTTCGTTTGAGCAGGTCGAACACATCGAACACCCATGAATACGCCCATGCCTTACATTACCTCTAGCCATCCTTGAGACGAATGTCATTAGCTTGTCCATGATTAGCATCGTTCAATACCTACATTATATGAGTCCGCTTATAAGTGAATTCGTCGAAGTACAGTATTTGAAAAGTTTTAGGGCAAGGGGTACAGGAAGTGTATGACCAACCTGAGTAAAGATTGATATCTGGAAGTAGGCAACCCTCCATACCCACTATAAAATATTCATGGCTCCAGGTTATTAAACGGTTTTGAAGGAGATAGAGTGCATTCAATTTTAGGTTTAGGTGCATCACAGGAGGTGCACTACCCAACCTAAAGATAGATGTCAACTATCGTAGAAGATCACCCTCTCTACCTACCTCCAGAGTTTGGTGGCTCTAGGAGAAACGATTCTCGAGTTAAAAAGATGGAGTTGAAATTGTCGTCATTTGACACGAAATTGCAGCTATCTTGGATGTTCAAAAATGTTGATCATCAGTTATCGAGAGGGGCTACTAGGTATACTTAAGACCAAAAGAGAGTGCCTCTCGGATCAGTAGTTCTCGAGTCTGCCATTATCAACTCAAACTGCCATTATTTGACAGGAAATGGGAGCCATCTTGGATTTTAATGATTTTGATGATAAATTATTGAGGCAACCACAAGGCCAATCCATGCCCATTATAGGATGACCCTAGGTTCAGCAGTTCCTGGGTTATAAGGCTGCATTGAGAATGCAGTTAGTGGACAGGAAGTGGCGGTCATCTTGGACTTTCCAAATCTTGATTGTCAATTATTGAAGGGGCTACTGGATCTGCCTATGACCAAAATCAGGTCATGGTAGCCTGTGCTTCTCTTCATATAAAGTTTATAGTCACCTATTTAATTAATCCTGTTCTAGGAACCCAGGCAAGTGAATTTCAGTTGTTTTTAGTTTTAGGCATATCATGGGAGTTTCAGGTGTTTTGTGTGGATTTCAGGTACTTTCTGTGAGTTTTATCTATTTTCAATTTTCAGCTTAACTGTGTGAGCTTTTGTGCCGGGTGTGTGCTGCGTGAATTTTATGGCGATGGATGCTATGAGCCATGGTAGGAATTGCCACCGCCCTGAAAATGCCATTATATATTGTTGATCATGTACTCCAATGTTATGCTTAGATATTGAATTATACAGTAGACACTGTTCGTTTTTATTCCTATATATTGATTTCCATTGCTAGTAGCTGTGTTTTATGACCTGGCAGCATGCTACCTGCAATTTTGGCAGTTCAGGAGGTGTCAAGGTTGGCAGTACCAAATGCTGTAAGTGTCAGAGTCGGCCGTGCCAACCTATTCCATAAGCCTCACTAGACAGACACAGACAGGACATTCCATAGGCCTCACTAGACAGCCACAGACAGGAGATTACATAGGCCTCACTAGACAGCCACAGACAGGGCATTCCATAGGCCTCACTAGACAGCCACAGACAGGGCCTTTCATAAGCTCTGCCATACCGGCTGAACATTTCATCACACCGGGAGGTATGATACTTTATCATGCGTACAAGCTTCATGATGCCGGCAGGGACTTCCATCTCAATAAATTAGGTGTCTCAACCAATGGACAACCATTATAAGCAGAATTACAGAACTATCTACAGAAATTTTGAATTTATTTAATCTCCATTGTTAAAACACATTACAGTATTACATAAAACAATTGGTAACCATAAAATATAAAACTAAATATGAAATGATAAATAATACTAAATATAAAATAATACTGAGTCATTTGCAATAAAAAAGATATCATAAAAATTTAGAAGCATCAATAAAAAATGACTTTCGTCTCTTTGCCGTGCGAGCACCAACTAAAAAATTGTCTTTGAGGCGGGTGGAATGCCTCAAGTTAGCTGACTGTCTCTCAGGTATGAATGCATGAAGCTGATGACTGGGAGTATTAAACATTTTATAAAAGTGATTGCGGTAAAGATTTTCACTAAAAGCACAGAGCTCTGGTAACAATCAAGCATCTAATCGCTCATGATAGCTCTCAATATGCAGTAAAATAATTTTAGTACATAGCTTTTGCACCCTCTCAAGTGAATTAATCCGCGCAGCACTGAGAAGGCTGTAAAATGCTGGAATACAATATGTTGAAATAGATCTTATGTTTGCTACATAAAACATGCATAATTTTTATGGGATAAACCCATTCTTCTGAGCTTCAGTAAGCTAAAACTCGCTTCTGTGCTTTACTCACAATAAAGGAAATGTGTTCATTAACATTCCGAAATTTATCAATAAAAATGCCTAAAAATTTCCAGTAATCCACTATTTCTACTGAGGAGAAGACTGTGGGTGGTCTACTGTTGGACCCTAATGTAATGATCATGGCCTTAGTTGGGTGCATGCACATCAAACCTCAAAATCTAACAGGCCATTAGATGCTCAGCTAAGTTATTTTATAAGTTCTAAATTGTAGGGTTATCCCCCCAAGGGACTTGTGGATAAAGGAAAGATAACTCTATTTTTTAAATTAAAAAATGGTAACCCTGGTCTTTTTGAACTTTTGAACCCTCGCCAAATACCCTCGGTTTGCCGAGGCTGTGAGGGCACTTTCTACTCCCCTGCTCTAGGAAATCTTTTGTACTGGATGATGGTGATGCAGCAGCATGCTTAAATTAATTAAATTTAATTAATATGTGCCAAGCTTGGAATAGATCACACTCATCGTTTCCTCATAACCGAAATTACCCTCATGCTATAACAATCGCAGTGAGGATAAAATTTTGTTGTGAATCAATACGGTCATATACCATACCCCCGTTAGACATATATACATTTCTATATTTAGCCACACTACTATTTAGCTTTTGTTTTACTTGTATTTGCCGAGTCATCTATTCTGCGTATTCCATTATTATTATTATCTTGTATTCTGCTTATTCAATTATTGTGGTGCTCCATTTTTAGTAAAAATATTGGTAAAAACATACATTCATACTGCAAGAGGTCTTGAGAAGTCTGGAGAAGTCCTCAGAAGTCCTCAGATTTGTTCAGATTGGAAAATCTGCAGAAAACTTAAATACTTTCCAGACCTTTCAGGACCTTGTAAGACCTCTAAAGACCTCTAAGGACCCTTTAAGACCTCTAAGGATGTCAGTCTTCATCAGACTCATCCAGACATTTTCGGACATTTCCACACAGAAGTCTGGAAAGGTTTGATTATGTCTGGGTATGTCTGATGAAGACTGACATTCTTAAAGGTCTAAACTGTCTGCTCCAGCTGTCTGAAGAAGTCTGAGGTGGTCTGGAGATGTCTGAGGTGGTCTGGAGATGTCTTGAAGCCTGAGAATGTCTGCATAGGTCTGGATAGGTCAGGTAAGAAGTCTGAAGAGTTCTGGAAATGCCTGATACAAAGGTCCTGAAAGGTCGATTTTCCGGAGGTCTGCCGAAATCTGTAAATTTCTGAGGACTTCCGGAGACTACTCCTAACTGCTCAAAAGCTGTTGCGGTATGAATGTATGTTTTTACCAAAATATTTTTCCATGTTCCTACCGTTCAGCTTTCAGTCATGACTGGGAGGATCCATACAGTATTATTTCCGTTTCATTTATTACTCCCGTTCCATTATTACTCCGGTTTCATTTATTACTCCCATTCCATTATTACTCCCTTTCCATTTGTTACTCCCTTTCTATATGACTCCCATTCCATTATTACTCCCGTTCCATTTATTACTCCCGTTCCTTTATTGCTCCCGTTCCATTTTTCTCCCATTCCTAGTACGGGAGCCATTCATATTTAAATGGATGTATTTGTATATCTTAGCTCAGTTGGATGTTTACCCTGAAAGGACAACATCTGCACCGGTAATAAACTTTGCATTATGAAAATAACACCTTATTACTTGGAAGTGCTATCCAGGTCTTGTAAGGTTTTGGCCATTTGGCACAGAGTAATTCTTACTAGATCAACCGTATCTGTTCTAAGGGCAACAGATTCAGTCCCTATATAAGCATAGGACTGTTACGCCTGTATGAAGGTGGCAGAGTAAATGTTCAGCCACCTTTAGACACAAAAAGGAAGAAATGCGAGAATTGTGACCAAATTGAAATTAATGAAAACAATTTCAACAAACTTGACCTGTGGAGGAAGCGAGGTTTGTTTACTGAAAGTGAAACTGATTTCCATTGGGCTCTCTCAATAAATTACATGTAGATATACTATAACTTCATTGTAAACTTTATAAGAGCTCATTAATATAGTGCAATCTGTGGTTTTATAGTATTATGGGGCGCACTCTATTGAGCCTTCAAGAATGAGGTTAAACTTAATGGACCTTAGAGTGGATGATCTTAGTCACGGATCAGTGAAGGTCAGCAATACTAGTCGGGAATGGCAAAGTAAAACATTAATATATTGTACACAAAGTTGCTAGGTCACTGACTATCGGACGATAAGATGGACGATAAGATGGACTATCAGATGGACTATCAGATGGACTATCAGATGGACTATCAGATGGACGATAAGATGGACTATCAGATGGACGATAAGATGGACGATAAGATGGACTATCAGATGGACGATAAGATGGACTATCAGATGGACTATCAGATGGACGATAAGATGGACTATCAGATGGACTACAAGTGAAATAAAAAAATGAAAAGTGAAATAAAAAATAAATTGTATGACGACCACACTAGACTAGACTACTTGGGTATGTCAATGTCAGCTTTAGGCTTTAGCAGCAAACATGTAACTAGGTATCGGTACCGGTACTGATAAACTTGCTACCATACAATATGATAAATATAAATTATAGATTAAAATCAAAATTAAAATAAAATCCGTTAGAAATAATTAATATCTTATTTATTATTTCTGTTGTTTCTAATATTTCTATTTCTTTTTACTTTAATATGATATATTATAAGATATTAAGTATTTTTATTATAAAAGATATTCATTATTTCTAATTTATTTTATTTTAATTTTGAATTCAGTATCAGATACAGAAATCAAAATTAAAATAAAATCAATTAGAAATAGTTAATATTGTTATGGTTGTTATTCTTGTATCTTTAGTGTGTGGGCAACTGCCCACCTTTCAGCTACACCTAGTGAAGATGCCTACACCAGATTAGTAAAGGGCAGATAACCTCTGTAGCTGTGATGATAATATATG
>JAOQGN010286446.1:0-23933 GCA_027564295.1 Himantozoum antarcticum | reverse complement strand
ATTAGATGTATCTGAGCCCATCCCCTTGTCTTAGAAATCTCCAGGATTTTATATATCCCAGGTTGACAGGTATGATCGATGGTATAGTGTTGACTTGGATGCCAAACTCCTCCTTCTTCATTTATAAATTGAAGGGAAATGAATAATGCATCTGATGGAGATGGTGGAGTTAATGAGTCTACAAACTGGCTTACATGTCCCGAATGTCGGATGCAGTGTAGATATCGTCGTGCTCTAGACACTGACAGAGAAGAACAATACGGATATGCTCCCGATAGACATCCACTACAGTCATGCGAAGTCTGCATGCAGTCACTTGATCGACCAAACAGACTCAATACCCATCGAGCAAAGAAACACAAAATCGACGTGAGGAGATTGCGACTATTGAAAGAGGAGAGGAAGGAAGGTTTGGGTGGGAACTTCGTGAACAATCATTTACCAGAAAAATAAATTTACATAGACACATTCTGATCCAATATGTATGTATGGCTTTAATTCCTCCAACAACACTAAAAGCAAGGTTAAACAGGAGTGAAAATACAAAAAAATTCATGCTACTTGGTACTATTTTGCATAATTAGTAAAACTTGTTGCGACTAAAAAATAAAATAAAAAGCTGAAAAAATTAAAATAAATCAGAAGGTAGAAGAATAAAAATTGTTTATTACTCTACTCTACTACTCTACTTTGCATACCTAACAAAAAAATGCTTTGGCATTTGGCCGTCCTGCATACCAGGGTTGTTATCGTGCGGATACTCTGTTTGCCGGTTTGTGTTTCGCACAATCTTGTTTGCCAGCGGATGATCAATATTGTCCCTTATGTACTGATAGTGTTTACGATTTATATGATCCATGGTATACCATGGTATCTTATTAAACTATAAAGCTAAGAGACTGGCAAGCGATATTCAAGATGTAGCATAAACACAAGAGTATAAACTATATTAACTCTAGTCATCTGATGGAAAGTTAAATCAAGTCAACGAAATCATATCTCGTATTCGCTAGGAAAAAATATGGGGCCCTTAACTAAAATTGATGCTATTCTGCCAGGCTCAAAAATAGAAGGACATGGTTAGCTATGTCAATTTTATTTTATTATTTCTAGACATCTGTTGCTGTCTTTGATAAATTGGCTACTGCTGGTTAAATAAAGCATATAGCTCAAGCTTTGTGTAACTGTTATAGGCTAACTATTCTGGTATACGAGCCCATCTAACAGAGGCGCTGGCCAATGACTGCAAGGACTACCTTATGATGGACGATGTAGACATGTCCAAACACATGCAACCTCAGGAATCCTTAGCGGAGGAGCTGGACCCCGTCCAAAATATACAAGTATGTTTGTGTACTAATTACGCAGTTGTGTTGATATCATAGACTTGGAGACTTATTATAATACTTATAGACTTATAAGTTAATACCAATATAGTACCTGTAAGTGTAGGGTTGATATCGCTATTATTTTAATTCATCCGAAGTATAATAAGTAGTGTGTCTTGTGCGTACCATATTTATTATTTCCTCCTGTTGATCTGCAATTTTTCACTATCTGATTTTAATACATTGTAACTTGAGTTGAAACATTGACGTATATCAAGATGAAACCTTGGGTATGTTTCAGAGGGTTCTGCAGTCTAGATGGAATATACAGCAATATCTGCCTGTGGTTGGTGATTGTCAGAAGGCCTTCCATAACATAATATCATCATACGTGGTGTCCGTGTATAACCACTTGGTGGAGGCGGAGCTCTCCAAATCGCAGTCGGGCTACACACCTCTCAGAAAACTGAACTCGCAGAAAACACAGGTATGTCATGCTTTAGCAATATGTGCAGAAGATTGTAATGGGATGGATTAATAATTGTAAAAGTAAACTATTGCTTTGCAATGTGGTGATGAGGGTGAATTGTTGACTGACTGCGGAGACTGTACCCTGTTAATGCTGTCAGTACTTTCAATTAGGGATGTAGCGATTGTGGTGACTCCAATGTCCCCTATTTTATCTCAAATGTATCTACCATGTCACTAATATTCTCGGTTCAAAACGTGACTTCATACCATTTGATTGTAAATTCTGTAATAAAATGGTGATGAAGCAGGGGTCCTATTTTGCAGTATTCTGTGGTCCATATAATAAGGGTATCGTCTTGGTTTTGTTTTATTTCATCAACATAAATGAAATAATACAAAAACAACAATTAAGAAGCACTTATTGTATGATTTGGCCGATGGGCGCCATAACATTACAGCTAGTCAAATAGTCTAGGTACCCGGTCATATGAGTTGGAGAAACCTAGGGAAAAATAATTTTAAATTTTGGAAACGATACAATGGCACTTTGAATTACTTTAGAATACCGGAGAGCAGCACTTAGTGCCGCTCTGAGCCTGATAATACAGTCTCATTGTCTGCAAATTTACCGACAAATTCTTCCACAGCACTGATGTTCTGTAAGAGACTGCGATAACTTGTAGCAGATTTGGAGGGTGAAATACAAGATCATGAATCTGACCGCATTATTTGTTATAATTATAATATATTATTATGTATGAAAATAGATGATTAGGGATTGGTGAAAATGTGAAAGAGCTAAATTGATAATTATTTTTAACTGGTAAAGCAGTAAATAAGCAAAACACATAATATATTTGAGTACAACGGTGCAGAATGGCCTTTAAAAAAGTAAGGTGCTAAATTTTTCAGCAAAAAAATTTAAAAAAATGTTTCTTTCTTTTCAAAAGTGGAAAGTCTTCAATTGGCGTAAATGAATATTGGTAGATTGCCCCAAGACTCTCCAATAAGTTTATTTGGAATTGGTGAGCAATTATAAAGAAATTTCAACACACTTCTTGCACACAATGCTGCATGTCATTATTATAATTCTGAGTTCTAATTAGTAACTTTTTTAAAGGTATAATCCCATTGTGAATCACAGTCCTACAGTGACTCGCCATTGCAAGCACCACTGATCGGTGTTTTAAATCTCAAATTAATACTTCTTTAATACTGCTAGGCTAGGATAGTAATCAATAGTGTAATCGCTGATGGAATCATTGATGATATTTCTAGACCGACTATGTGACAGGACACACCTACGGTGTGCACACACACCAATTGTATAGCGAATGTTGCCTATTGAACAATTGACTGTTCTTTTCGCAACAGATTTTGTTGTGTTTGTTTCTGTGTACCATAAATTATAAATTCACCTGATAAGAAAATAATAAACACATACTTATCATCGTATATTGGTAATATCAAATTCTACACAGTACAATTAGCCCTTCTACACAGTACAATTAGCCCTTCTACACAGTACAATTAGCCCATACGTTTATTTTTTTACAAACCATGGACTGCATATTTTCCATTTACATCTTTCACCCCTTGCTCATCTGATTCTTCTCCCTTATACACAGGTGCTAGCAGACAATATGGTACAGCCCCTAGTATCGGAGTTCTCAGAGGCTATGATGTTGGAGGACATAGGACCAAGGATGTATCAGCTCATATCCTCACTACATCACCATGACTACGCTGGCTCCCACAGACACGACTCTCCACAGTTCCTAGAGCTTCCTGGGAGTTATCTCACCATGTCTAATCCTGCTCTAGAGCTTGCTAAAGCTGTCTGCCATGTATGTTCATATTCTAACTACGTATTATATGTTACATCCATTCCTGGCTCTAGCTGTTTTACATTGTTTTACTTAAAGAAAAGCTTCCTTTTACTTGAAAACTTACTTTCACTCAAAAACTGGCAAATTCATCAGGAGTTATCCACCAGAGGATAACTGTTAATGAATTTGCTTGATTGTTGGTAAGAGAAAAGTAAGGCATGCTATAAGTAAGGCATGCTATCCTGGCATGTTTTGGCAGCCAGGCAATCCAGACAACATCACCTCAACCTGACTGCGCGCCAATCTGTGTTGCCGAATCGCGAATAAGCAGACACCACAACGGTTTATTTATGGGTAATCATTAATCATATACTTTGACACTGATCTTTTTGACAATGTGATACTTTAGCCACTAGACTGAATCATTTATTAAATTATGAAAACGGTTCGAGATTGATTCTATACTTCGTTATCCAAACAGTTTGATTATCTCTGTTCGAAGTGCAGTTAGTAAGATTTGTCAATAGCTTTATACGAACCTCAACTAAAAATGACATGTTATCATAATACTTTGTCACTATTAAAACCTATGATTCATGCAGCTGTTGGGAGCTATGAGTAATTACAATGTTTATTGCTAGTGTGTGAATCATTTGCTGGGTCTCTTGCTGGCCTGTTGTTGTTACAGAGGAAGGTGTTTCGTTATGTAGCTGGTAGGCATACGTCCAACTTATAGTAGAATATATAGTCAGCCAGTCATTATATTGTAGAATGATACCATTTTGTTTCAAACCCCAACACCTGTGTTGCATGGTTTTGCTATTGGCATTTGAAGTTGGTTACAACGGTTTTCTGTCACTATTCTTGGATTGTGTTAGGTCAACAAGTAGGACTTTGAGTTGACATTATGTTTTAAATAACATTGTTAATGCTTTCGATATTAAGGCCCATACCTAATCGAGGGCAACTATAATTATAGACCGATGGGGATGGATGAAAGCCATTAAATAGCAACTGGGACTAAACCAAGCCTTGCTTTTTATTTCAGTTTTGGAGTTGTTGGTTTAATTAGCACATGATGTCATCTTAGCTTGTTTATTTCCAGGAATTGAGTTATCATGTGTGACAATGTATCCTTTAGTTTACTGTGTAGTGTCCTCCTACTTAACGGGTCATCCCGAAAATGTGCATCTCTACTTCTAAGTGATTGACCTCTTCGTGTGACCTCTATAGTGATTGACCTCCACTGTTCAGTGTCCACAGTGACCACACTCAGGCTACGCACTCCCGACTACACGCATAGACTACGCACTCAGACTACGCACTCAGACTATACACTCAGACTAGACACATGGATTACTCAGTACATGCTCAGACTACGCACTCAGACTACGCACTCACACTACACACTCGCACTACACACTCAGACTCTGTATCAATGTTATAGGTTTTATCACTAGACTCTAATATCACAGACAAAGTAGCGGATCTGAAGCTGGACCTGCTTAGGATACTCAATGTAGGCCAGTTCTCATCTGAAGCAGAGTATATCAACCCCAGTATGACATTTACTATACCAGAGGTTAGTAACAGTAACAGGTTAGTGACAGTTGCTTCCCATCCCCCTCCTGGGATGGGAAGCAACCACTCAATGAGATTGAGTGGTTGCTGAAAGCGGGTTGTTTCAGCAACCACTCAATCTCATTCACTTTGTGCTGGAATCTGATAGTGCTTGAGAAATTGGTAGTTGAATACTGTATTCTGCAGCTGTTTGCCATTGTTTAACATAAGCTAATATTATCTTCAAGAGACATTTCAGCTCAACATTGCTCTTTGTTAAGTTTTTCAACATGATCAGACGTCTGAAACAAATTTAAAATTATGGATTTCGAAAGTTTCTGAATTTGAAAACCACAAATTTAATTCCATTTGATTTATTTGAGGTTTCTACAGTGAAGGGCTGAATCTATATGAATAATTGATTCATTTATGGTGTGTTTCACGGATCAGGTGGTTTGTACTTTTACAGCGATCAAGATTTCTCTTTTTATCAGATATGAAAGTAAATAATCTGCTACTGACTTACAGGGCTGTAAACGCAATCTGTACTATTTATGAGACCTTGGCCAATGCAGTTTCTTCTTTGGCCGATGCAGCTCCACTAATCAATTCACAGACATATTTCATATCGATCTACTGACACGTTGAGATACAATTTCCTGTAGTAGTTCCTTCTTTATTATTTGCAAACATCCGTTGAATTCTCATCCAAACTCTCCATTGCAGTCATTTAAACATCAATCATTTGTGGCTTCTCTAACTGCAGATATTAATACAATAATATTAATAATCAATAACTGATTTTCTGGGAGTTGCAATCTCTCTATCCAATCATAGCAAATCGGAAGAAAAATCTACCAAATAGTTCTTGCTCATTTGAATGTTTAGACTTTGAAGTCGGTATAAATCAATCACAATTTTGACGTGACCAGGTGTTATTTTGGGCTAGATTCCAAATCACCGCATGACAGTTGCTCTCAACTGTCTTATGGGTCCATGTTTGTTTGTTGTGTTGCATAATACTGTTTGTATTACACAGTTGCCTAATACTGTGTGATGTCTATGTTGCAGATGTTGTGTAATGGATGTAACACCACTAGTGACCTAGATCTATGTCGAGATGTCACGCTCAGCTCCGCCAATGTACCAATGTATGTACAGACTATCTTGTATTCTTAGGCTTTCCTCAAGTAGTAACTAGGTAGAGGTGGCGTAATGGTAGCGCTTGCAGCAATGACGCAAGTTGTCTGCAAAGACCTGGGCTCGAGTCTCACCGTTGACTGGGAGGTTTTCGCCCCGAAGAAAGTTTCCTCTTTTATTTATCGAGCCTAACGCTAACATCTGTGCCGTTGTCTCCTGAATACTAGACCAAGTCTATCTGGAGATCACGTATAAAAAAAATACCAAGATTTAGACGCAAGAGTGCCAACTGCCAAAATATATTAATTTTTATCCACCAAAACCAATCAATTAGCAATTAATAAATTTGTCAACTGTAATACCATAAGTGAAAATGCTAAATAACCAGGAAAATACAATTAACGCATTGACATTTTAACAATGCTTGATTATGGTACATTTATATTGTGTCAAAGGGGCCACTGTCGTGCCAATAAACTGTTCGTCATACAGTTTTTTTATTTAGCTATATATTTCTCATTATTATTTTTCTAATTAGTTTACTGATTTGCCAGCAAAGCAGCGCCTGCATAATTATAGCGCTTGCTCACCCTTGCCTCTCTTTAATTTTGGTGTTTTGGTAATTTTTAAGGTGATGCAAGTGTTTGACTTCATCACCCTTTGTGGGTTGTGAAATCAAACACTCCAGGCAATATAAACTTGTTATAACTTTCTTATAATTTATATTATATTATAAAATATAAAACGTTGTTATTTTTTATGTCGATAATAAAAAACTTCATGATAAAGTATTTGATTAGTAGCTTGTCCAATATCCGTTGGAGAAAGCATAACATTTGCAGTAGATATCTCTGGATTCATTTACTATCTTTAAATGACATCTCACAAAGTAAATACACCGCTTGGCTGCAAAAGGTAAATCTAGGTATCAGTAACTATATTAATAGCAGCAGCTAGTAAACAGCAAAGGCTGGTTCACTATCATGTCTAGTGCTAAGAACTGGTGTTGCCTAGCTTAGAATATATCAGCTTTTATTCTGGTAAAGAATGGCTGACTGCATAAGAAATTCATGACACTCTAAATGTACCTTTTTTGATAATTATTTTGGTAAGATCAAAATAATTATCTTACCAAAATAATTATTTTGGTAAGATTTTATTTTGGTAAGATAAAATTACCAAAATAAATACTTTGATACTTACATAATTTATCAAAATTATGTAAGTAAATTTGATAAAATTACGGTGCATAAAATCCTTTACGTTGCAGCCTTTCGCTGAAAAGCATATTATGTAATATATAAGTAAAATAATTAATATAAGTTACATACATACACATACACACACACACATAGATACACACACACATACATATATGACGCAGCAACCTGACAATGATGCAGTCAACCTGAAATATTTAGCCTACATATAATTTATAATATATCGTGGCCCCTTTAGCTCTTGCTAATTACCATCATATTATAGGTCAAGTATTGCCAGCTCTTAATATCATATTTGTATTCAAAATTGCACAATTAATGAAGCTTTGCCTTTTATGAGTCCTAGATGTCATAATTGCTGAAGAGCTCTCCACAAGATTGGCCATTGTACTGCAGATATCTTGTGCCTCTATGCATTCCAAGTGACAGTAGGAAACTAATGCATGCGTTAACGACATTTCTTTGAATAATTACCTTTGGTATTAGTTTAATTTGAATCAAGCAAAGCCGATGTTGTGACATAATTTACTTAAAATTTATTTGAAATATCCCGGCTATACTGAAGAGCTTTCAAACTGTTGTGCAAAAACTAGCCCTGTTGTCTAAAACTAGCCCTATTTCAGGGCCCTATTGCAGGTGGGTATACATGGGAAAGGGAAGGGTACCCTAAACATGGGAAAGGGAAGGGTGTAAGTAAAAGGTATACATGGGGAAAGTGAAGGGAACACCTCCCTTTCTCATGTATACCCACCTGCAACGGGACCCTGAAATAAGGCTAGTCCTGTAACTTCCTGTAATATAGGAAGTTGTCTGCACTCGTAAATGAACTTGAGTGAGTGAAGTTTGTGACATTCTGTAGCTCTAATACAAACTGATGACTCATTTAAATTTTGACAAATTAAATTATGATTAGTATTATAATTTTTCTGAAATAATCTTATAAAAATATTGATATATTATGTCTTCATTAAATCATGTTCATTAACCAGCAATGACCAGCATGGTTAACTGCGAATCCTGGTGTTTGAGTGTCAATATTTATCTGAACAGTTTTTTTCATGGAAGTATTTTCCTCTTTTTTTTCATGGAAGTATTTTCCTTGTCAGAGTCAGACTAGTGATATTGTGGCGTAGAGGGTTACTTTCGGGTAGTAATGATATTGGATTAATTTGTCTAACCATCAAGGAGTATATTATAATAACATTAATTATTAACATGATGTTTTAAAAATATTTAAATAATATGTATATATTCCAATGCAGACTCATTGCATTGCATTGCTTAGTGTTGATCTTGCATTTGCTAGAGCACACATAGTGTAATTTATGAATAATTTGTTTAGTTTGGATGAAATGACCAGCACTAGCAATCAAACCTTTGAACACAACATGTATGATAAAAAGACGAAAATTTGTTTGAAAGGTTTGATTAAAATGTAAAAAATGTGATCTGCTGCATCGCTTGAACTCCGTTATATAACCTACATGTATATTGTGTATACTAATATATAGGAAGCATTGGAACTGTGCAAACTGTACTACTGAATACCCCACAACAAAGATAGAGCAACACCTTGTCAAGCATGTACAGAAACAGTCAATGGCGTATGTACTACAGGACTTCGTGTGTGTCAAGTGCAAACTGGTAGGTGCAATGCACTCTTTTGTTGTATACTGTATGGGTAAATAATGTGCTCTGGTCAGTTCAGTTTTCACTTGTGAATTTTCCTGCCAGAGAATTTTCTATCCTACTTAGTCATACGATGCATTGTTATATTGTTGGTGAACAGACGGTATAGACTCAAAATGTTTGTATGGCAGTTAGCAATGTACTTGATCGCCTTTGTAGCAATCGATCAATCCTCTCCAGTCTTTTATTGCAATACCATAATCGACGACACACCCGTCCCCCATCTCTAAACTATCATTGATATTCTCTCCATGCCATTGACTAACCGTCCATCCATACCCGGCTTCACACAGTTTAATTGGTTAACTAAATCTGTATGCCTTGTCCAAACCTAATTGGTGGAAAAGCTGATTCACCAAGGATATAATCTTTCAAGTGATTTACACGCTCCTACTTGTTGTATTCCAAATCTTTCCATCCATCATGTGGAATGTTGGTGAAGTTTTCTCGCCTATTGCAACTTTTCGATCCTCACAGTTATTGTGTAATTGTATTTATTATTTTGAATTGTATGATGTGCATCTTGTGATCTTGTTGATCTCAACAGCAGCTCTGCATTCGACTTTTCAGCACAATAATTGTGTATATGACTAGCGGCTGGCAGGTGAATCTCACTATCCCAGATAATCTTTACCTGAGGCAGCCAGACAGCACTCACTGTCACAAACCTCAGCCTCTGTCCACTATGAGGAGTCTCATTTAATCACTTCTATATAGAAAACTTACAGGCTACTGAAAGTGATCATTAGATTATTGATTATTGTAATAATCGCTATGCTGATATTATCTATCTTAGGTAAAGCATCGGAATATGAATAGATATTGTGAATGCAGCGGTAGATATGTGAATGCTATCAAGACTGAAGAATTCCGTAAGAAGTTACGACTGTTTAACAACATCGCCAGGTTAGTATTGTAATAGACACTTTCTTGCACGAAATGGTGATGTCGCCTTCTGCGTGCACGGTTAGAAAATTTGTTATAGAGCAGCTACACCTCAGATCCAGATATATACATATATCCAGATATAGAGCCGGTAAACCTCAGATCCAGATATATCCAAATATATCCAGATATATCCAAATATATCCAGATATATCCAAATATATCCAGATATATACAGATATCCAGATATATTGTCCCCAACAAGCTTTCTATCCCTTTACTTTTTTCTGCCATCTCTGAAACTTCACTTCTGATTCCCCCTACCGCTCTTCATCCTTTCACCAACCCTTCTTTCTTTCCATTCTCTTGCGACCACCTCTGCATCTTCAGTGTCCGTCAATGTAAGAACTGCCACAGCATTGTTTTTGACTACAGATTCCCTAACTTATGCCTATGCCTAACTCTTTCCTATAAGAAATGACCAAACCTGTTTCCACTCCTGACAATACATGATACTTCCGCTCTGTCTATATTATTATGTCATATAGAACTGATCTGCTTATGCATAATGTCTAATGGTTATATATTTGTTTTATCATCTTATATTAATAGTAATATATATGATGTTATTTATATTAAGCGCTATGTAAATATAACATATTATTGTTTATTATCATTGTTTATTTTAATTCTCAACAATTAAAACTTCCTGCATTGTAATAGATATAATAACCAGTTTTATTTTCTATTGATTTGATATTTCAGGCATTTTAAATTGACTCATCTGGAAGACACATTGAAATGGATAACGCAGCAAGCTCACTTCACTTAGCCTGAGTCCGCAAGATGTTGTGCAGAGTCGTGCTGCTTATGTGTGGAAATGTGCTACTGCTGTGGCTAGATTTGCTGCTCGTTCAGGTTTGACCGTTTGCAATAGGTATATTGTCTATGAGCCAGGACATCTTCCTTCACCTTACACCCATTTCGGTGTTATTTGTGATCTCATCCGGTCTGTGATGTAACAAATGACAACGGTCTAGCTTAGTTGCTTGATATAAATATGATTAATCATATGTATGCAGAGCGGTGCCTTTATCTAGTTTGCAAGCAATAAATTTACATTATCATGCTCAAAATAGACAGGAAACTAGGAAATGGTGAGAGTGTATCCATGCCGCTACTTTGAGCTGTACGGTTGACTATTTTATTGCGGATATACATTTGTATTTGATATTTGCCACATTATCTGTATTGATACAAGAATTCTTTTGATACTAATTGCTATGCAACTTATCCATTATTTTTATTTATATTACTGTCATTAATTCTGCATTATATGAGAGCATTGTTTAGCTTGTCCTTATTATTGTCTGTGAAGGCACTAAAGGTACCTCGGTATTTTATCCTCATTTTATATTGATTATTAGACTGTTTATGGACAATGATAATTCACTTGAACATGGTCGCTACTGCTAACAATGCCTGCTGTTTATGTCACGTGTTCTACCGTCTCGGAAGGCAACTTTTGTCAATGAAAGTCTCTTTCAGAGAAGGAGCTCTTCGCATTGTAATATCATTTCTCATTTGGACTATAATTAATTCTGGAAAGCCTTGTACATTGCAAGAATGTGAAGTTGAGCGACTGTATTATGTAATCAGTAAAACTTGAAGATCTATCCTATACCGATTTTCTGTCTCGACACACGACACACCTCTCTAACTAATGCCCTGTAGATCAGTAGGGCATTCTATGAGACATAGAAGCTGAAGATTAATATGTAAAATATAATACAAAATTGTGACCTCAATATATTATATTGTAACGAAAATTTTTACTTTATGCTGGTAATAATCATAACTTTTGTGAGTAAATTAAAGAACATAGATTATCTCAGTCTTGTGAGGCATAATTATATTAGAATGCTGATTGCTGATATAATATTTATATATTATTAAATATAATATAAGTACACTTTCATGACGTCATAGTGAACAGAGTGGATTAACGCATAGTGAAAAGCATTACATATTTTGAATATGATTAGACCAAGTCTGAAAACAGAAAACGAAGAGTTGCAATATCCAACATATAAGCCATTTATGTCTTGCATTTATGTCTTTACATATACTTGAGTCAAACAAAGTTGTGTATATCCTGCTGGTTGGAATGATATAATGACGTGCTGTACCAAATCAGATGAATGGTTTCTGTTGTAGATGTAGACTTACTATGTTACATCTCCAGTCTCCACACACCAGGGAGAATTAGGACTCCGTTTTCCTAAATTGACTGGTGCTTGCGGAGAATATATTATAGATAATCTAGGCTATTTTAATTCCAAATATCTACACTATGCAACGATAGCAGTATTCTTCCTCATGCTACCCAAGTCTTCGGTAGCGCTCAAAATATTGTCATTGTACAAGTTAATAACTAAATATATTACAGCACTGTCTGTCAAGTTCTAGTCAATCATGTGAGAGAAGTCGGTCCGCACACCCTGAACTCAGTTGACCCTCCATTAATTTCATTTTAACTTTCTACTTGAGCAAATGTTATTATACTGCACATTCCTTTTTGCAGAAGTTATCATTTTTGAAAAATACATGTGATTTGGTCATCTGTCTAGGCAAGATACATTGACCTCTCTCGATGTACACCAGTGAGCACTCTATTATTCTCTGTAGCTGTCTTTGGTCGAACGTTCAGTTTGTCTCTTGAAGCCATACATCTGTTGTCCAGCATAAGAGAGTTATTCTTAACAGCTAGGTCATCATTGATTCTGTGAAGCTGCTTCTGTAGTCCATCAAGTGCGTGTCTGTGTAAATAAGTACAACTGGTTATAGAGAAGGCTGGAGCATGCGAGATTAAAAAAAAGGATATGTTCAAATTACATGTATATATTCCAAGGTGCTGAGCTGCTTACCGTCCAAGTTTTGTTTGAGTTGTCCTTATTAGCAACACTGGTTCCACTAAGTCACTTGATGGTTGCAAAGGTCTGACATATAAAGTGGCAAGCAATAAACTTAGATTGAACCACCATCTTGCCAAGTTAACATCTGAAGATAAAAACCTAAGGTTTAGATTCTTAGTGCATTTATTTAGAAGAGCCGCAAGATAATCAGCAATACTTACTGAGCCTGTCGTAGTTTCTCCTCAAGTGCTGCCTTGGTAGCTGCCAGCTGTTTGACTTCATCAGTGAGACCGTGTTGTGGCTCGTCTCTACACAACTCCACATTGGGTCTGTATGTCCTATTTTCAAGTCTGGTCTGGGCGAGCTTGGTTGGGTTGATCTTATCTCTGATTTTCTGCTCAAGGCTTCTAATATCCTCTTCCGCATCTGCGATTTCCTTCTCGGTCTACAATCAGTATTGTTTCATGTTGTACTTCTATTTGCAAACTGATGATTGATGAGCAGGCACAAAATGATTTGCTTTAAAATTAATGCTTGTAGTAGGTCTCTCTTGACTATGAATATCATGAGTCCGAGATGGGGGCTGGGAAGAAAAATGATATCTAATCGCAGACCTAACATGTTTGTGAAATTCCTCCGCATATGCATCTTTCTTCTGGCTTGACGGTGAACTCTCAATTTGCAATACATGAAGGGTATTAGTCTATCCTATCTAACTGTAAAGAAATGTACTAAATTGCAATGAAACCAACACTTACATTTGCCTTTTGCCATTCCAATTCTTTCTTGGCCCTCTCGGTTTCATGGATTCGTTTGCGGTAAGCATACTCTGTACCAAGCTTCTGGGCTTCTAGGTCATTGTCGCATTCTTGTAGGGTGTGATGGATAGCCTCACGCAGACGGGTAGAAGATCTCATCTCAGCATCTGCTCTCTCTTTGTTGTAACGACTGAAGTCTTCCCATTGCTGAGGAGTAGTGCTTCTGTAGAATAACAATAATATGTAATAACTTTTTACCTTTCTATTAGTCTCAGCTAGAAGATGAAGAGTTATAACATTTATGAATCATTTGCAGATTAACGCTCAGTTCGAAGCAGTTCTGCTAACGACAGTGCCTGACAAGCACCAGTTTGTTGAAAACAAAAGATTGTGTGGAAGAACATCAAGTTCAGGAGAGAATCAGGACAGAATCAGGAGATCTATAATAATTATATGCATGTATTAAGTTGGCATTTGCATCTGTCCAATGAGTCCAGGGAGCAGATATGGTCAGGTGTTAAAGGGAGAGCACCTCGTTTGTGAGGTCCTGAGTTTGATTCCCGCTGAGGTCAAAGTATTTTCTCTGCAAAAAAAATCATTGGGCAAGATTCTTAATTTTTAACCCTAAATGTGCTCCCTGTATCTGTACCCGCAAGTAAAATACTGCAGGTCTATAAGTAATATTCTTATTCACATAATGCCATTGAAGAAATCGGATGCACTTGAAAGAAGAAGAGAAGAAATCTACCATGTAGTAACTAGCATCTATAACTTACCCTTTTGGAACTCGAGTAGCGTTGGGTTTGTAGCTTATGCCAGGCGAGTTCTCTGATAGGTTATATTGGTCAACGTCAATACCTAAGGCGATGTTCTTGTCTTGTAGATCCAATAACACCTGTTGTCTTGCTTCCTGTAGCAGACAGATCTGCTCAAACGACTCGTCAATCTTTTGCTGCAATTTTTCTTTAATTTTGTTGATAACGTCCTTCTCCTTTCAAAAACAAAAATTGAAAATTTAAATATTACCAAGACTCAGTGCATGCGAATTTCATCTTTGCTATAGCAAATTTGTGATTTGTTTAAACAATGCAGTTAATTTCCGGGAACACTTCTTAGTATCTGGAATTTGGCCAAGATTGATGGACGCATCTCATTGATATAATCTCAGCATTTCTTATATAATATGTATTTTATCTACACATGAGATTTGATGGAAAACATTGAATGATAATGACGATTTTATTTTATTAACCTTATGCAATTGATTTTCTACTTCATCCTGCACTAGATCTATGCTTTGTCGACCTTCCCTTGTTGTTAGATTTTCTATACAGACATCTAATGGTACTTCTTTTTCTTGCAGTGATGTCTCTGTCAGATCTTTTGCTTCGTTCAAATCGGCAATCTAAAGTGACAACAATTGTATATTACCATGTTTCAAACATGTGACGAATTAGAGGTATACCAAGTTGAATGCCTAGTTTATGCATCTTGAGTTGCTTTTGAATTCAATTTAACATTGGAGTGATTCATCAATGGACAATTAATACCCATAACTCATCCAATGGTAGCCTGGGTTTCCAAGCATTTGTGGGGATTGGAAATAGAAAATTCTACCCACGGACTACGCAACTTACTAATGCCAAAATCCAGTCCACCTGGAGTGGACAAAGGTTTACTAAATTTATATACTGTACCTCTTTATCTAGATCAGCTAAACTTTTCTCCAAGATTTCTTTCCACTTTCGGATTTCATCAACACGATCAGCCAATCTGGTGTTGTTGTCATATTGGTCCCACTTTGTTTTACTATCAGTTTCATTACTTAGGAATCTTGCTTCCTGTCTTGTTTGAAATGATGCTTCTCTCTGTCGTTCTGCATTAGTTGATATGCTGTAGTTAGATGTGTACCAATCAGCAGGTTGAAATCTGACAGAATTCTTAACGTAAGTAGCCATCTACAATTACCCCAAGTGTTGTTAAGAATGACATAGTTCATGCCTGGTTACCATATACAATAAATAATGTCTAGTCTATTTTTAAGCCCATTACTATACCTGTACAAATATGTATATGTAGGATAAATAATAAAAAAAGCGAAATGAGATCCAGTAACTCCCAATTGCACATATCAGATTTCGTCCTCTTGCTACTAACTCTAACATGACACTAGTAGTTCTGGCTGAAGATTAATATTCAGAGCAACACTACACTACTCACTCAAAAGTAAAAGAGAAGTCAGTGTCCTGTCTCGTAACATTGATTTTATCATCATATCCAGATACATTGTAACTGCATAAACGATCATACCATAATATTTGCTATAATAGTATGCATTCATGGTAATAACAATATGAAGTTATTAGTTAAATTAAAATGTTCAATGTGGCAGTATCAGTACAGTATCATATCAGGTCATTTATTAGAAAAGTTTGATTAATCATAATAATTATTTGTAGCAAAGAATTTCTTGCATTTACTAAGATATACCCACATTTACTCATTGAAAGATCACATTTATGCTGCCAATTTCTATCAAAAGTGTACACAAGCTTTATACTTACAATTACTAGTAGTTAGTCAAAGTTTTCTGGAGTCAATTGTGCTTGTATCACCTCACAACCTTGCAAAACAATTGAATGTCTGATATGACAGTTGCATCTGTCATATGAATATTCTTATGTTTTGATTGTTTCGTTGCGAGGCAACCGCTTGCTACAGTAACATCTATTGGGTGTTATCGATTGCACCAGCCAATGATTACCTCGAATGATTAAAAGTCACTTCCTTGGCAACTAAAAAGTCAATGCGCCGAGGCGCGCTTGCTTTTCATTCAGGTGGGGCATTTTACATACGCCCCATTTACGGCTATGTTCTTGTGCTTCTGAGAAGATGTATGCTAGGGAATTAGTTCCAACGCATCATTTAGTTTATATACAGTAAAAATTGCAATTTATATATTCACTGTTCATTAATCCAACTTATCTTTGTGTATTGTCATTTGAAAGTAAAGTAAACATACACAAATTACTCTTAGCGGGCTATTTGATATCGCGGATTTGTTTACCCATTGGCAGTGATTTCGCTGCTCTAATTATAATACATTACTGTATCTAATAGAGCTTTTTATGTGGTGTCACAGCCTGAGAAGGATGCCTGGATAGGATTGTAAACAAACTTCAACTATCGATTGCTCCTGGAAATACATTCTGTGTGGTAAGCAGACAATAAATTAATACATGAAAATGAACATAGCCATATAGGCTACAAGTACAACCAAAATCTATAGCTTGATTATTTGAATAAATATGATGCTAGCATCATCTATGAACTGGCTGTGAACAATCGGTGTGACAATGACAATAATGTGACAGTAATGTTTATCATTTTGTTATCTCATTATAAGTGAACTAAATCTTTATGTTGATCTAGGTTAAACAGCAGATATATAATCAATTCCAGTGCATAGAGTTTTATATAATAATATTATTATTATATAATATTTATATTGTTGTGTGAGCGGCCGAGTGCACAGATGAACATGAAAATTATTATAGCAAATGACATGAATGAATGTTGCCGGATCATGCTGATGCATTTTCTAAGAATAATAATCGTCGATAACCTACACTTAACTGAAGGGCGCATAAATTGGAAATGATAAATAGTGTATTTGTGTTGCATTACAAGATACACAGCAAGCTGTGGGGGTGCAAGCTATGTTAAACTGTTATCAGCTTTCATACAGCATTTAAATAATTACTAAATTACTAGTTTAGTTTAGAGTGGGGAGTGGAGTAGGTTTGGGTAGGAGTTAGGATTAGGACAGGTTGAATCACAAGCAATGCTATAAGCTTGGTTCCGGTTGGAACGTTATTTGGCATTCGGTAGCTTGAGATTTTGAGATTGGTGGTTTGTGGCTCAGGATTTCAGTTTTGCGTTTTCGAGTTTGGAACACCGGCTACTGCACGCCATACTACATCATGTTTACCATGGTTCCTAGCTACGACATCAACTAACACCTATTGTGCCTGTTGTAGGCCTATCTGGGCCCTATGTACGTGTATGTATGTGAGCATTATTTGATCCACTCACAGCAGTATGATTTTCAATAAATTGTAAAAACAACTAAATATCCGTGGGTCACCCTTCTGTTTACAGGAAAAAATGGCATAAAAACTATAGTATAAAAACAGACTTATAAAAAATCTACCATTGCAAAGCAGGCCTATGCAATGACATGCAGTGTTGGTACCGTATTACTATATACATGTATATACTTGTCCTAGCTGCTCCCTATTCTTTAGCGATTTGGCATTAGTTATGGTGGTTGTTGGCAGACTTTACCTTTACTAGAGGTAAAAGTTACTCTTTGCATCTGTAATTCTGTCAAGTCTCTTGGCTTCTTTTGTTAGGTACCGTTGGTTGGTGCCGTTGCTTGGTGCCAATGCTTAGTGCCGTTGCTTGTTGGTAACAAAATGAAAATAATGGTTGTAGTATAAGTTTTATTGACCATACCATCTACAATAAATCCGTCTATTGTTTACAACCGTCTACCTGTCTGCAACAAATCGGAACGTACAGACTTACTGTCTTTGAACAGGTTTGACTTTATCAGTTTAAAATCTTGTAGCTGCAATTTTGAGACCTATCACTGATCTGGCCGACTTCATTTAATTGTAAGACAACGTTATTTTTCAAGAACTAAAATGCTAAACTACGGTCTTGTAGTTCCAATGTATCCATATTCGGAAAGGTATACAGTATTCAGGGAAATTTGTATGCTGATGCTATATTTACTAAAATGTGTCCTTGTGTGATTGTTACAATAACATTATAACTTGCTAGAGGACCAGTTAGTGCGCTAACAACAATTGAGAATGGTTTGGTTTCAATGCGATGCTATATAGCCCGAAATATGTAGCTGCGTATTCAGCTTCAGATGATAACAGTGAGATGTGTTGAATCATGAAAGAAATAATCAATGTTCTAGTTTATCTATAATTCTATCTGTATCAAACCAGGTAAACAGATTTCAATGTTTCTGAATTTTTCTATACTCATACATCATACTGTACAACTGTTTGTAGAACCTAATCAGAGTTGGCAAAAAGTCGGTCGTTTTGACCGGCTGGAAATTAACCGACAACATAATCGCTGTTGGCTGGTAGACACATTGTAACATATCCTTGATGGTAGTTTAGCAGAATCTGCTCTAGTTTGTAACTAGAGTTTTACAGCTGAGTTTGCTGCTTGAACACTCCGTTATGAAGCAGCATTTACGAACCTGTCGGACCCTATTATAGTAGTGGATGTCACTTTCTAGATGTTTCTGTCCGTTTCATGTGACTGTTTATAATAGTTTGTGATGCCTTTTGCTATTGGAATTATTCTTGGTTTCAGGCATGGCGTGGCGTGACTGACGAAACTATTTGTTTTGTGTGTCTGATATCGGGATTATGATACGCTGTGTTAAGTTTCATGGTGCACGCAGGGTGTCACTGGTGCAGTAACAATAGTCGCTTGTTTTGTTGGCACATTGTTACATAAAAGCGAATTGGGTGCATCCAAGAAAGCATAGTCTGATACTCTAATTTAATTGTCAAGAATGCTCTTTTGATCTACTGACAAAGTCTTGGATGGATAGAAAAGGAATATGATGCATAAATTATATTTAACAGTTTGCAAAACTTTGGTACCGTATGTTTTGCGTAGAGAGAAATTAACCGCATTTATAATTTGTCCTAAGCAATCTTGCAAACTAGAAGAAAGCAACACGGGTGTAATCCGCTCGTGAAGGAGTTGGATTTCAGGCTATGAATGTTGGAGACAATAAACATATTGTGTGAGGTACAACAGGCTAGACAGCAGCTCGTAGACATGGACATCCTCTGACCTCGTCATTTGTCCCGACAGCTTATGGGTAAAGAGGTAACCTGGTCTACAGCCTTAGGCTCCAGTGTATGGCTTTGTTGTCCTCAGGTGCATCTGGCCAAACTAGTAGTAAGTAATCATGACAGGAATAAAGAGATTGTTTGAAACGGTCAACCATTACTGTGTATATCCAAGGTAATCAGTATTCACCATAAGCGTCATGCATCGGTGGTATCAAGATGGTAATAAATAACCATCTCCTTCTTGAACTTTGTGTTTGTCAGGGAGATATAAGAATATAATGTACATATCAACCAGATTGACAGTATTAGCAATGTGACTAAATAAATTTGACTAATCTCCTTGTTTACTGTAGTTTCTATGATTTAGGCCTACTCAAGTTTCGATAAATCTGATATAGCAGTATAGCATTTTAATCATGTAATGTCAACACTCTATTTTAAATTCAAAGCAATATATTTAACTGTAAATTTGAGAGCGGACTATGCAAAGTGGGAGGTCTATTAATAATTGACTGTCTGCTGCGTTGTATAATTGTCCTTACTTAAGTTTACTATTTGGCATCGGTTTGTTGTATAAGCACTAGCTTGAGTACAGCATTATTATGGCATTGGACTGACCCTAGGTAGGCTAATCGACAAATAGATGGTTTCGTTATCTTGTTCTATTTGTTCAGTTCTTGAGTACCAGTTGCCGTTGTCTATAACACAACATCATCATTATCTCTGGTAGTAAAGCCAATATGGCAAGCCTTACCCTTCTTATCTACAACTCTCTTGTCGGAGTCGAAAGTATCATAATTATATATTGTCATGGACTTCACTTGTAATTGTAACTAAAGTCTGTAGTGACGAGCTAAGTTAGTATTGACTCTCCTAGATCAACTAGTATGAGTGCCAAACTAGCTTAGCGCTCATACCATGTACTACACTCTAAAACTATGGAATACTGACAGTTCGAATATTGCAGTTCGAATATTGCAGTTCAGAAAGGACAAAGAAGTGGTTCTAGATTGTGGAGCGGAGTTTGGGTTGAAGCATATAGTTGGCCCCGTCCCTGTCTGTTGCCTCAGTTCTCACTCTTTTTTCAAACTGCAATTTGCAACTAGTCGTGGATTCAAAACTACTGACTAGAGCGTTCTTAATCTGCAGAGAGAGGGTCTCCGAACATGTCCGACATGTGATTCTGGCTGGCACTGTGAGTTGTCACGTCTTTACTGGTGTGATTGCTGAAAGACTTTCATTGGGCCACACATAATTTTATTCTGCACTGTATGATGATTAATTGATTTGAAACTTATATTAGTTTCATCTAGAATCATTTATACTTATAATTAATAATAAGTTTGGCAGGTGATTTGTAGAGTCCTTTTGAAAGTTGTTTCTTTTGTCTCACTATTTAGATGTCAAAATTGTCAACTGGGAAAATTGCATGTTCATGCAATATTTTGAGGCAACTGAGCTTAGATTGATTGACACACCAATTACTTTGCATATTTTTCCTGAAACAATCACGCTAGAGTCATGGATCTGAATAAAAATTGATAATTATTATTAGTCATTTCGTTGTGTTGTTTGTTAGTTGTGTTTTTTGTGTGTGTTAGAGGCGGTGGCAGAATTGTGATACTGGAAACTTGAGTCACGGAATAGATTAGTTCTATCCTTATTCTTTTCACTAATTTGACAGCATGGGTTTGAATTGTGAGAAATCTATTAGTACGTGTTGCACAATGCTATAATTAGTCTGATGGTATCCTCCTGCAAAACAAAACCTTCATGTTGTAGGCAAAACACGAACCCAAGTCCGTAAACTTGACTTCCAACACAGCTACAGCTCTCAGCCACTACACATTCCTACTTGGCTTTGTTGACAAAAAACAATTCATGAAATCCAGCGCATAGTCTCTCACTGGGTGATTTGATTTTTGAACAGTTATAAAGATTGCAAGGGAAGAAAAAAAATGTAAACAAGACCGTTTTATTGCCATTGAACAAAGAACAAATAGAAACATATCTGTTGTACGATTCTATAGGGAGTTAAATTTATTAATTTATCTCACAAGATTAGTTTTTGAGATACCAAGTAATGCTACCTCGCTTGAGCTTATTCGCTACTAAGTATAATTTATTAGTATAATTTTGATTTGATTTGTCAAATCATATCATGATTTCAATGCCCGTGCATTTCGCCGTAGTTGCATCATTTGATTCCGGTATACATTATCTAGAAAATATAGATTTCTCTCTACTTCCTGCCTGTATCTTTTACCAACAATGAGTTTCAATGTTGGTAAATTATTATAATTATATTAGTACAAACGTAAACCCATCACAGTTTATACCTTTTTGCTTTAAGGCAAAAAACATATCAGGAAAATTAGCTATTTTAATCGTGAGAGAAAAATGCGTCATTGCTGACAGAAGATTTCCCGGATTCGTCCTTTTATTTATTTATACAATGGCAGGCACCTCGGTTCCTAGCCCTGCTGTTAAACTTGTCTTACACAATTTGTGTGCAAGTGTAAGGAACCCAGGCTAGAAAGACAGCTGCATCTAGAATAATGTACATAATCAGTATGCATGTAGTATCAGCTATGCGTAACCTTTGGGATTTGGCTAATAGCCTCACACCAGTACTTCTAAACTTTCAGCTCATTACTTATTCCTTTAATTCAGACTTTGCACGACAGCATCTCTTAACTGTTTTGATGATAATTTTATCACAGTCAGCTCCCTATGGGCTTTATCGCTATGACTAATGTAATCCTGGCTAAAAACCTGTTACCAAATTGTGTATCTAAATTGTGTTATCATGTAAATTGAAAACATTCAGTTCAGATTGTGTTCAAGCTGTGCAATACTTCAATTTGCGCAAGGAAATAATCAGGTACGTTTTAGTGTAGTTTTGATGTAGTTGTTATGTATTTTGAATGTCATTGTGATGAGGGAGCAGTATTTTTAAGATCTATTATATCCTTGCGCTATATTTGTCAAACTTTGGTTCTGTGACCTGGATACCTTGGAAATTATCTGCCCATTGACAAATCCAACAATTCATGCCTAATGTCCCTACAATTTCCTTGACTTACAATTTCCAGAATTTAGGTGACCTGCATGGTTTGGCAGTGGAGTGTTTAGGACTGTGATCAGGTGATCATTGAGTTTGAGTTTCTAGTGAGTCATTCTATATATATAGTGTTGGGCTGCTACATGGCTACAACTAGCCTCTGTGGCAATTTATAGGCTGTTGCTGTTTAGCGAACTATAAATAGGTACATGTATTATAAGTCGTAAGGAACTGCTGAAAAACATACACAATATGGGCAGTTCCAGGGAGGGAACACCGCAAGAAACTGTATTTATTAGTCGAACTAAGCAGTGGAAGAATGGTTAAATTCTACCCGATAGCAAATAATTCCATGTTTGATGGCTTAAGTAACATTCTGTCTGGAACGCAAAGCATGTAATTTGCCTTTGACAACTTCACAGCAGTATTATCAGGATAATGAGTAGCTTGCCTGCCTCCTCTTATGCTTCTTCTAAGTCCTGTATCATTATAGTGTTATTCTACAGGTAATGATACTTGACTGTCCAGTCGCAGAGACTATGAGTGAATTATGTGTATGCTCATGCTAGTCGGACTGGGGCAAAGCAATGGATAGTTGGTAGATCACCTGTTCAATTTTGCTTCAACAACTCTGCTTCACCAACAGGCTAATGTGCCGGGCTGCTTCACCAACAGGGTAATGTGCCGGGCTGTGCCGGGCTGCTTACTCCAGTTCCAGACTATACTCTGGCGCCAGGCTACTATTTATTAGACCCAGCGTGGTAGAGTAGATGTAGCCAGTTCTGCCAAGCTTTGTCAAATGCGGAGTTGTCCCCCATGACGAATCCGGCGCCCCAGAAACATTCTTTCTGGGGTCCTGGATTCTTTGTGGGGACAACTCCGCACTTGACAAAGCTTGGCAGGACAAGCTAAAGTAGATGATGCTAAATAGAAATAGGAATGTAGAGAGCAGACAACTTTACGACAACATTGCAGCTGATTTACACTAGGTGATAGCGGACTGGAAATGGATAATTATCGATATCTCCCAAATACTGGCTACTGTCTATTGCTACAAATAACTTTTAATGTATCTAAGACTAGACAAGGGTACTTGAATCAAATTAATGACAATTCATCAGTTTTTATTCGATATAACTATCCCTATTACCCACAGTATATAATAGTAAATATTATA
>JAOQGN010286335.1:0-16226 GCA_027564295.1 Himantozoum antarcticum | reverse complement strand
GCAATAAAAGAGCATAAGCTTGACGCTTAGCTTTCTGACATTGGGTGGCTATGTGATCTTTGAAAGTGAGGTGTTGATCAACATTTATTCTTAGCAGTTTGAATGACTTTACAGTTTCAATGGCAATGTCTTTGATGGTGACAGCTTCATTTTCAATGATGCTGTCTCGTAGACTGATGTTCATGGTCTTAGTCTTAGCTCATTTAGTATCATGTGGTTGTTAATTCACCATTGTTCTGAGTGGTTAACTATATTTTAAGTAGAATGATTTTCATCGAAAACTTTCACAGCCCTTGCATCGTTTCTCTGGTACGAGACGTTGTCCTTACTTGTACGGAGCTGCAACTTACATCATCTGCGTATTAAACTGTCATAGGAGCAGGTTGTTGATCGTTGATAAATACATTCCAGAGGACAGGTCCACATATCGTACCTTGAGGAACACCAATCTTTACCAGTTTCAAGGCTGACATACTTTTAGTCTGTCTGTTAATGACGCATTGCTGCCGATCGGCCATAAAGCTATGCGATAAGTCGTTTGATAGCAGGCTGGATATTGAGTTGTTGCAGCTTATCAACAGCCATTTTGATGCTTATCTCCTGGCTTCGAGGCCTAACATTCACTATAATGAGGCATCCACTGTCAACTTCATTATGCCAGATGTTAATAACAACACTTATGTCCTAGATGGGATTAAACTATCCATGCGAGTGCTTCTGATGCTTTAAAAATGATGGCGTTGGGCTGAGGTGTTCATACCAAAAACCAACAGTAATCATGGTTCGTCATCTGTCAGCAGCTAAGCGAACAAGCATTGTGCAACTTCACCAGCAAGGAAAATCAGGGGGATATCAACAGAGACTGGAGTTACTAAAACCGTTGTTCTAAACACCATTCAAAGGTTCAAGGAGCAAGGTGATCTTAAACAGAGCTGTAGAAGAAGAACCATGATTGCTGTTGGTTTTTAGTATGAATACCTCAGTCCAACGCCATCAGTTTTGAATCATCAGAAGCACTCACATAGATAGTTTAATCCCCTCAAGCACAGAGTGTTGTTATTAACATCTGGCATAATGTATTTGACAGTGAGATACCTCATTCGAGTGAATGTTAGGCCTCGAAGCCAGCTGATGGTTTCAGCAAAAACTGAGTCAATTAGGCATAATAGAAGCCAATATTTAATGGATTATAATAACCTTATATTTTACTGTAATGTCATCAAAATTTATCTCATAAGAAAGTACTGTGTGAGCTTGAATTTGAGATATAATTTATATGGTTTATATGGTCCAAAAATTATTACGATAAGTCCAAACAAAACGGATACGCAATATAGGGATTGACAAACTATAATTAATAAGGCGGTCCATTTGTTTCGAACACCACTGTATATATTTATAACAGAGCACATGTAACTACTGAATAGAAAAATGATTGCATAAACATAGCAAGCTCCCATGCAATTTATTGTGTATACGCTACTGCCTAGCCATAACACGTGTGGTATATAAATGGTTTCTATTACCACATTGGTGCCATTTTCTTGCAGGGACTGGGATGCGCGCCTTATAGGTGAGTGTGACCTATATCATGAGGTTAACTTAGTCATTAAGAAATGCGTCTAAGTGACATTTTTTATATAGAATTTGATACCTCATATAAAGACTTTTTTAAATTAATATATGGATGTGCCTTATAAGGTGAAGGTCACATTCAACAATTGGAGCAGGGACGAAAGCAAAGTTTGAATCATAGAGTTATCTTCCCCTCTAAGAATAGATGGGAGGGATAGGGCAGGAATATAAGTTTATTTTGTGAATAGCAAAGTGACAGCATTTTAGATTAGCTGACATAGACCTCTTCACACAAAACGTGAGTGTATGTGTTCATGACATTGAGGAAAAACTGGGGTCATTTTTTTCTTCTGGTCATTTCAATTTCAGGTAAAAAAAAGTATCATATGATGAGAGCAGCCAAAGGCAAATGTGCTCTCTTTTAGTGTTGGCATATTTATGATATTTAAATAGGGTGTGCCCTCAAAGTGAGAGATCAGTAGAAGACACATGTGCTTGGTAAGTGAAATGTGTCTTATAAATGAATGTAAAACCTTATATTAAATCATTTTTTTAAATATAAAAAATCCACCTCACCTACAAGATGCGCGTCCCAGTGTCACGAGAATACGGTATTAGTGGCAATTGTTATACTGACCTAATGTACTCAAAAACATCATACATTTATTATTCATGCACTTGTATAATTCCCATGTAATGTTATGATGGTATGTTACAAAAGATCGAATTGCAATATTCCTTTTTGTGACTAGTTGAAATTAGATTTTCGCCGGCAGCACAGAAGTGAAGTTCAATAGTACTATGTAATTATATGTAATCTACATTCAGCTTCTGTAAAAACAAGTAAAAGATAATATTGTTTACGGACTTCATCTGAACAAACTTTTTTATGGACGTCATGCAAGCTAAGCTATCAGGTAAATCTATAAGCAATCCATAGCGATTGACATAATAAACAACACCAGGATATACGCAGTGGAGCTCTATATATACATCTGCATGTATATACTCAGCAGATTTGCCCAACTACACACCACCAAGAGAGAACTTGTTATCTATTTACCTTTCATTTTCTCCATAATAACTATTCAATATAGCAGCACATTAAAATAAGGGTCCTGACAAAATTAGAACTCCTATGAACAATTTATTCAAAGACATGCAATGTTCAAATTGCAGTTTAACAGTGTTTTGGAGAGATTCAACTGCAAAAAAATTTCTAAAATTAACATGTAAGGTGTAAAATTGGAAATGAAGGGTGTCTTTTTTTATAATATCCCCTGATTCAATATTTAATTATGTAATTCTTTCATTACTGAATTTAGTTTTTAGTTTGAGGTAATTAAATTACTTAAATTTCCAAAAGACGGTAGTTTATTTTCAATATTGTGTGAGAACCAGTAGACCTAGACACGTCATACTTTCACCACTGGATTCTCTGAAAGCACCGAATACATGCATACAGGAATTACCTCCAACCTGTCAGTGTGACAGTCAGTACCAAATATGCATTAGTATACACTGTACATTATGTATAAAGAACATGCAGTACTAAATAAGTACAAGTATAAAAATACACATTACTTGTTCATTTTCAACATTGTGTGAGAACCAGTAGACCGAGAGACTTGAATTTTTCACCATTGGATTCTTTGGACGATTCTGCACAGAAAACATGTATCCAAGGACCAGGACTTACCTCCAACCTCTCAGTGTGACAGTCAGTTCCAAATAGTCGAACATCTAAAATCGCGGGTAAATCGATATCTCAGATACAACAAAAACTCTGATTATGACCATGACTCTGTTCCAATAGTAATTTTTATCAGAATGCATCTAAATTCGCCCCCTATCCATTGCAGAAAAAATTAGCTCTCTACCTCTTTTCAAATTTAAGATAACGTTGCATTTTATAAGGGTCGGGTCCACAAAATATATAAAATTGAAAACCTATAAAGATAGATCGCCTTGACTATTGCGAAACTTTTATCTGAAGATTCAATATTTATATGGATCAGTATACATGTAATTATATCAACGGATAGATGAAGATGTAATCTCTTAAGGAAGTAAACGCTATGGAGATAGCCCTATTATTCTTTAAGATCCGAGCATTTTTTATATTTTTTATAAGCATAATATGAGCACCTAGGCCACAACTGGAACCCTGGCTCCGTGTTTAAGAAATTTGTGAAAATTAAGAGAATGTGATGAGTGAGGGAGCAGATTTTGTTCATCGTTTATACCAAAAATCTTCAAAACTTTGGCTGTTTGATAACATGACAAAGGATGAGCTGAACAAACGATTTAGGACCTATGTCAAACATGGGAAAACCACACATCATCTTCCATTGGCCCACTAAAATGTCACGGTAAGATGGTAACCTCGTCTGAAGATAAAGCGAGTGCGCTAAACTCACATTTTGTGTCAGTCTTCTCTACACCAACCGAGAAACTTCAATGTGGCCCATCACAAGACAAGAGAAATCACAGTGACATCTGAAGGAGTACCAAACAGCTAAAATCTCTAAAGCCACACAAAGCATCAGGCCCGGACCGTATAAATGCAATAATACTCATGGAGATGGCGGATGTTCTTGCTTACTCTTGCTCACCACACTGTTCGAGACATCATTAGATAAAGCCAAAGTATCAGATGATTAGAAGAAAGCAATTGTGTGCTCAATTTTCAAGAAAGGGAAAAAGTGCTTGCCATAAAATTATCGATCCGTGAGCCTCACATGTGTTGCATTGTCAGTAAAGTAATGGAGCACATAGTCACCAGTAACTAAAGAGTTGCGCTGAACATGAAAATATCCTATTTTGCAATCAGCATGGTTTCAGACAACATGAGGAATGTGCAAGGAACCTGATTGAGTTAGTGGCTGATATTTCAGAAAATTTGATAAAGGAGAACGGATTGAGGCCCGTGTTCTGGATTTCTCCAAGGTCTTTGACAAGGTGAATCATACTAAGCTAGTATACAAGCTACAGAATCCTGGTGATTCCGACAAGGTAACCTCATCGGTAGAAGAGTTGCTCTTAAAGCATCACGGTTTCCCATTTCACTGCAAGGTTATAACCGTTAGCAAATGACCTCGGTTTCCAGTTAAGCCGCAATGGGGTCTACTTCCATAAAACAATTATATTTTGCAGCCTTGCACGATATCCACAAATCAAGAGCAGGCAACCTGCAGTAACATACCATCTCACTAAGAGATCATTGAATCGGCACTAAATTAGCATAATAATTATATTTTGATGAAAAGACCGCAACACTGAGAATTCATACAAATATAATTGCTGTATTCGATTTGGGCCAATCAATGTACAATTGATCCCAATAATGTGTTTGTTAGTTTGCTTGTTTTAAGCAATTTATTACTTCATGCATGCACTTACAATGCAATTATGATGTTTGTATCATGTGCATGCAAGATTATAATCAGCCCAACAATTAACATACAAGAATGTGTCATTAATCAAGTCCTCATTCGAAGACCACCTCTTTTGAGAGACCACCAGAGGCGTATACGAGCGTCTTGGACTCTCGACATTCCAAAAGTTAAATAGTCGAGAATTGCCTATAGGTGGAGTCTCGACCAAAAATAGTTTATATATAATATATACTAGTTATTCCCATCAAAACATATAATCAGTGTGTAAAGAACTCTAGTTAATTATAATCAATTATCAATCGCCTCGTGCTTCACTGCACACTAGTCTTCATATTTACCCTTACCTTTACCATTTCTTCATCACTAACATCATAATTGACAACTGTAGTAATTTTTTCTCATAAGTGGTAGCCAGTCCGGTCAATAACCATAAATCAATAACTACTAATTAAGATGTAACTAATTAGTGGGAGGCAGTACGAGGTTTGCTACTGGCAGACTGTTCCAATCTCTAACAGTTTTAATGAAGAATGATCTCTGATGATGCTGTGTTGCAGTGCGGAATGATGCATCTCTGACTGTGCATCCTTGTAGATAAGACCGGTTGCTGCTGTAGATAAGTGTTGATGGCACCGTCCCTGGCAAAGTGAAGCTCCCTGAACAGTTAATCCCTTCTCTCTCCTACGGTCTTCTAGTGACTCCCAGTCCAATTTCTCTATCAGGCCTGTCATGCTGGTCTGCCTGTCTGTGCAAGTAATTTTGCATACTAGCCACGCTGCTCTTCTTTGAACAGCCTCAAGTTCGGTCTCTAGTGCTTTTGTCAGAGAGCCCCATGCTCCGCATGCATACTCCAGGATCGGTCTCACTAGTTGTTTATATGCCCTAGACTTAGTGTCGCTTAGCTCCGTGACAATATTTCTTCTTATGAAACTGAGGGATCTGTTAGCCTTAGATTTCATCTGAGCTATGCGTCGATTCCACTTCAGTCTCGAGCTGATAGTAACTCCTAGGTACTTGGTGTGATCTACTTTAGGGATGTTAGTTGAGTGTAGGCTGAAGATGTAGACAGGTGGTGAGATGTTGCGCGTAAAGGATATATCGCTGTCTTAGAAGGAAAACGTGTTAAGTGGCGAAGTGAAAAAATTGAGATATTTGGTTCTTGATCTTCAGGTTGGTCATCTGGTCCTGTATGCAGAAAATTGTAGCCAGATAGTTTCATTTAATGGTGAAAAAATCAATTTGATAGAAGGAATTTGCTATATAACATCATTGTGGTTTCAAGATAAAAGGCTAATTATCTCAGAATGACAATGTTGCCAGTTAGCCCATATTCATTCTAAGACAGCGATATGTTGACGTTTGAGGGGGTGGAGTTCCATGCCCCACTTCTTCTCCCATGCCTCAAATCTGGTGAGATCTTTCTACAGATGTTGATGGGAGGTGCCGTAGAGAATAGCATCATCTGCAAATAGCCGTACACAAGAGACGATGTCTTCTGGTGGATCGTTAATATAGAAGAGGAACAGCGCTGGTACGACGACTGAGTGCTGTGGTACTCCTGAGCTGACTTTGGCACACATGGGACTCAGATCCCTCATCTACCACTGTCTGAGTTCGTCCGGAGAGAAACCCTTCTACCCATGAGGTAACCTGATAGGAAACTCCAGCATTCTGTAGCTTGGATACTAGTTTATCATGATTCACCTTATCAAAGGCCTTGAAGACATCCCGAACACAGGCCTCAACATGTTCTCCTTCATCAAGTTTGTCTGAGATATCAGCCACTAACTCAATCAGTTGCTTTTCACATCCTTTGTGTTGCCTGAAGCTGTGCTAGTTGCGGAATAGGATGTTTTCATTTTCAGCGTATCTCATTAGTTGACTGGTGACTATGTGCTCCATTATTTTATTGACAACGCATGTGAGGCTCAATGGTCTATAATTTGATGGCAAGTATTTCACTCCTTGAAAATTGGGCACACAATTGCTCTCTTCCAATCAACTGGTATTTTAGCTTTATCCAATCATGTCTGGAAGAGTATGGTGAGTAGATCCGCAAGAACATCCGCCATCTACTTGAGTATTATCGGACTTATACCATCCTGTCCTGATGCTTTGTGTGGTTCTAGGGATTTTACTTGTTTGAGCACTCCCTCAGTTGTCACTGTGATTTCCCTCATCGCTGTATTGTAATGTGATGGGCCACATTGAGGCTTCTCGGTTGGTGCTGAGAGGACTGGTATAAACTGTGAGTTTAGCACATTCGCTTTGTCTACAGACGAGGTTGCCATCTTACCGTTACACTTTAGTGGGACAATGGAAGATGATGTGATGGTTTTCCTATGTTTGACATATGTTCACAATTGTTTGTTCAGTTCATCATTTGTCATGGTATCATCCGTGAATAGTTTGTGAATGTATGCTGCATGATCCTTACGAAACTGCTTCTGTACAAGTCTTTTGTATAATAAGAAGTGACTTTCTGTTGATCCTGTACGTTTGCTTCTCTTAAATAGTCTGTTCCTAGTTGTAATCAGTTTCGTCGGGTCTATTGTAATCCATGGAAATGAGCCTTTTTATTTGGCTGTGTTTGGTGGAATGAAGATTTCAGCAGCTTCGAGTAGATGTTCTTTTATTTCATTTCACATAACGTTCGGGGATGGGTTATACTTCTGGCTCAGCCTAATTAGTCGGGGACGTAGAAAGTCTATCATTCCTGCCCAATTTGCTTTGTTGTAAAACAATATCTTTCCTGGCTTCTGTATCTTTGTTGTTGGTGTCACACATAGTTCTAGGTAAGGTATCTCATGGTCACTGATACCTGGTAATACTCTGACCTGGTTAATTTGATCGAACAAGTTGGTGGCTACAAAGTCGAGAGTATTGTCTAGTCTAGTGGGTTCTGTGACAATTTGTATGAGCCCGTAATCATCTAACAGTGCAGCAAAGTCGTGGTGCGGGGCCACATATTGGGTGTTCGGTTCGAACGTTTTAGAAGACCAGTCCCAGCCATGGTAGTTAAAATCACCTGCTATTATATAGCTGCATGGCCTTTTCCGTTTTGCGTCTAGTGTGGCCCGTAGCTCTGCGGTTATTGTTGTCGGCAACATTCGGCTGATAACAAGCCCCAACTAGGATGTCTTGCTGGTCTCTACAATGTATCTCTATCCAAAGTATTTCGGATTTACATTTTCTACTCACCTCTTAGCTTGTGTAGGATTGCTAACATCTACCAAAACACCTCCTCTGTTGTTTGCTAATCTGTTCTTTGCGGTAGATAGTATATTGATCGAGTTCCAGCTCAGAAATTAATTCTATCTAGCCATGTCTCTGTTGCTACGATTACGTCAGGTTTAGATTCAATAGATTTATCCAAGCTCCCTTCTTATTAACTAAATACTGACAGTTGATATTGATAAGGTGTAGGGGCGGCCTATAAGAGTATCTGGTCTGTGTTTCGAGGGTGATGAGATATGTAACAGTTTTGAGTTCTCGTCTAGAAAATTCATGGTTGATGTACTAGAATCAACGGAACGCGAGTTTGAGTTGGTGTTACTGTTAGTTAGTGAGTCAAATAGGTTCCTATCGGCTAAGCCTCCAATTCCATTCAGATTCAATATAGACGTTGAGTGGTAAGGGCAGCAATATGAGCATATCCATATCGCGCTTGAGTGGTTGATATTACTGTAATCTAGGGAGTTTTTGCCCTGGCAGCAGATGTAGTACTAGATGTCACAGTCCTCGCACATAACATATTTATGATCCCAGGTTACAGGGTGTTTACAGTAGCCACACATGTAAATACTGAGTGTCAGACTGTGAGTCAGTGCATTCTGCAGAATCATGTGAACTATCATTTGTTGACATGTCATATATACAACTAGATAGGCCTAATATGCTAAATAATCTAATACTAGGTATCGTCAAAATATTAAAGGGTATATTATAAATTATTATAAATAATTTCGCTAAAAATGTGTACTAAAAGTGAGAGTGTTACTTTAATAGGCGACCGTCTCCATTGACCGAAAATCCATCTAAAATCCAGTACCTTGTTCCCAATTAGTGTGGGCACCTAAACCCGTACCTCACTATCACAAGACAACAAGGGTTGGTATGCCTACTACAAAAGTATCAGATTATTCTGAGATGAAGCTGCCAAAACCCAACGCTGCCTATCATTTACCAGCAAGTCCTAATAACTATAATTACCTACTACCTGTTATGCAAATGGAAGGGTAATTTGTGGAATGTGAAACTTAAGAGTGCACAGTGTATTTGTGTACACATTTCATAACAATAGAAGACCATGCAAAAAAAATTCACACAGGCTGACAATTTTGAAGTATGGAAGACAACACTTTGAAACCTGAAAATCATTGTCAGGGGGCACTTTTACCATTGATTTGAAAAAATATCTCAATAGTAGCAGAAAAATAATATAATATTACACGAACATAAAATTCAACTTTCTACTTTTGCCTTACAACTCGATGCTTTTGTGTTATAACTCTTATTTTTGGTTTTCAAATCCCTGCCCAGAAAATTGTTTCCGCTGCGCCAGCAATTTTTTCAAAAGTACAGAGTTTAATTTCAAAATATATATGCCCCTGGAGACCACTTCTGTACCTCCGAGTGGTGGTCACTTAAGACAGTTTATACTGTATGTTTACTTGACAACCAAATTTAACAAATATATTATAAATAAAATGCATGATGTATTTATATAACCATCTTATCTTATAAGATATATTATTATTATCACTGCATATATTATTATGCAATAATTATGCAGTGATATTTTTGACTTAAATGGTGACTTGAATGGTGACTTGAACCATGCTTGAATGAACTTGTCACACTTCATAATTTATTCTTATTATTTATGCTAGAAAAGATAGGTGTATGTGTACACAAACAAAACTATGTTAGTTATTTATATATATTTTATTATGTTTTATCTGTTGAGAAATACCAATGTTCAAGTGAATACAAAGTATTTGTGAAGTAACAATAGGTTCCAAAAGCATCTCTAAATATACTTTCTCTGGACTTGGATATAAATTAAACATAAAAAATAGTACTTCATTAGAATGTGAATTGCTGTCAACTTGAAAATAAATTTGTAAATTATTATTATTTGTTGAGAATAATTATAATAAATATCATTCACTTTACTGCAATACATCAGGTGAGGATCAGGGGAAATCTTGACGTATGAATGAGAATCATGAACAATAACAGCACAAATAAGCATGTAGTTCTGAATTTCATTCAATGATTCAAGTTACCAAGTGTACGTACCAATAGTAAACAAGACAGGATTGGGTGTTTGGTAGTTCATTTGATGGATTTACCATAGAAACTTGAACATTCACAATTCCTTCCATGCTTGGAAGTTCATAAAGGAAGTTAATACACGCATGCTCAGTTGGGTCACATGACCGGCAGTTTTTCTCATTGAGTTATAATGATAAGTAATCCTCCTTATAACCGATGAGTTATCTGCCTTATTATTATTATACTAATAAGGAATAATCCTCCTTATTATAATAGTAAGGCAGATGGCTCATCGGGTTTCTCTACAACTTTTCATAAAACCTTCACTTTCGGTTTTCAGCAGTTGGCATGTTGCTCCAGTTCGGCAACCGGAAATGGAAAACCGCATCATTTTTGGGTTTAACTTTATAACCGTGATGCTCTAGTTCCTCTCCAGATGAACTCAGACAGTGGTAGTTGAGGGATCTGAGTCAACTTGTGCCAAAGGCAGCTCAGCAGTACCCCAGGACTCAGTCGTCGGACCAGCACTCTTCTTCTCTATTAACGATCTACCAGAATTCATTGTCTCTTGCGTACGGCTATTTGCAGACAACACTATTCTATACGGCACCTCTCATCAACATCTGACGAAAGATCTCACCAGGCTTAAGACATGGGAGAAGAAGTGGCACATGGAATTCCACCCCCTCATATCCTTTACGCACAAGATCTCACCACCTTCAACCTACACCCCTAAAGCGGATCACAAAAAATATTTAGGAGCAACTATTGACTCGAAACTGAAGCGGAATCGACACATAGCTCAGATGACATCTAAGGCTAACAGCACCATCGGTTTCATAAAAACATTCTCATTGAGTTAAAAGACATCAAGCCTAGGGCATATAAACAACTGACCGGTCATGGAGTATGCATGCAGAGCATGGGATTCTCTAACAAAGACACTGGAGACCAAAATTAAGGCAGTTTCCGAGACCGAACTTGAAACCGAACTGCTCTTCTCCAAAAAAGAGCAGCGCAGTGATTAGTATGCAACATCAATTGCACAGATAGTCAGACCAGCACAACAGGTTTGATAGACAATTTGGGCTGGGACTCACTAGAAGCCCGGAGGAGAGATGGGAGACTGACCATCAACATGTATCTGCTACAGCAACTGGTCTTATCTACAAGGATGCACAGTCAGAGATGCATCATTCCGCACTGCAACACGGAGCATCAGAGATCATTCTTTATTAATAAAACTGCCAGGGATTGGAACAGCCTCCCAGTATCAAACCATATCTTACTGCTTCCCACTAATTAATTTACTTTTTAATTAGTAGTTATTGATTTATGATTATTGACCGCACACCACTTACAAGAAAAAAATTACTACAGCCATCAATCATGATGTTAGTGATGAGGAAGAAGTAAAGGACATGAGGTAGGGAGTTTATGGCTGGAAATCATTGAGGAATGAGGGATGTTAGTTTCATGGATCATGAGGGAGTCTCATTGCTATTGTTAAAGAGATTTAAATCATACCAGAGAGTAAATGCAGAGCAAGGTTCCCAGTTGTCATGGCCCTATCACGTGCCCATCTGGGAATAAGGACATTTTGTAACTGCCATTTAGAAACTGAATGTTTATAGATTGTGGATTGGGGTTTGGGCATATGCCTTGGCTACGGTATGGGCCTATGCTGCGATTTATGCTTTATCTAATGCCTAAGTAGTCTCACCCCCGGAAACCTAGTTTCGAAACAGCAGTTGCGAATAGACCCGGAGTACGGATGTTTCGCAACTACCATTTCGAACCTGAGTACTTATAGACTGTGGATTGGGGTTTGGCATATAAGGTTGGGCAGTTGCGAATATGTGATAATATGAATAATGTGATTCACGCATCTCCACTATATAATATTATAATTATTATAATATAATCATAATACGTAATTATAATAAATTATTATAATTATTAAAATTAATTATTATAATATTATATAATGATTATAGGTTGTATCAGTTGGGTCTCCCGGTTAGCTTAACTCCTTGATCACATGGAGTCTCTTCTGGGGTGTGAAATAGGACGTGAAACATTTCTTGAAGATAGGTGTAAATTTGAACCTAAAATTAATATAATTGTAATATTATTAATTATTAACCATAATTATTAAATTATATTAATCATTTCTTTAAGATATAGCTGTAAATCTGAACCTAAAATTAATGTAATATTGCAGCAAACCCTAGCAAACATAAAGAGCAACTCTCAATAAGATAGGGTGGCCCTGAAAAGGGCCGTTGTGGTGAAGGAACTAGGTACAGAGCCCTAGAGATCAATATGAACAGGATAATTCAACAAACAGAGCGGATCCACATCGCTCCTGTTAGTACTAGGAGCCTTGGCTACTACAACTGACTCCAACGACCTGTGTGGAGTGGGATGGGGGTCCCTGGCAGGGCGCCATAATTATGGGCCTCTTGAACCCAGGCTAATGCCGTGGTTCTCTACGTGGAGAAGGGACACGCCTGTGCTGCACCTGCTCTATTTGGGTGCACTGATCTCTCCGATGTGTTGCCAAGAGGTGCTCTTGCAGAAGGCTCTGCATTGTGAATGAGAAGTCACACTGACTACAGTCTGTGCATCCTGCAATGTCATTTCAGCTGTCTTCTCTTGGAGGTAGTATAGCTACACTGGTCACACGAAAACCTCATGATTGCTGGAATGGAGTTGGAGAATTTGGAATACTTCTTCCTTATATACATGCTAAATAAAGCGGGCGTCTTGGGAGGCATTACCAATAAAGCAGGCGTCTTGGAAGCATGGACAATAACGCGGAGTCTTGGAGACATTGACAATTTGTCTCCAAATTTAGACAATCAAAATTTTATTGAGAAGAACATTTAAACAGATAAACTGTGTTATGTTATATTTTGTTTTCATATTTAACATATGAATAGTTGACAGCCTTTGATTTCGCAGAAAAATGTTTTTATGACTCTTATTAATTTCTTTTACCTAAAAACAAGCAGTATCTTATTATTGATTTGTTAAAGTAGTTGACCTACATTGTTATTAGCCAATTAGCCTCCAGTTTTTATCCCTGCAGTACATAAAATCAGGGTCAGCAGGATTGATTGGCAGAACTGGTTCTCACTTGCTATTGTTTTGTTCGTTTTTTTTTATTTTATTTATTTCAACAACATAAATGACAGGATGTAAAATTACGAAAAAATATAGCTCACAACAAACTAAAAATAGATTGTCAAAGTGGTGATGATGTGACCCATGCGCAGCAGCCGAGCTGGTAAGAGCGAAGGAGGGGTACTACTGGGTGCTATTGAGGGGTACTACTGTGGGCGTTGTATTATTATCTGAATAAAGGTGTTATACTCTATAACTAATTCCTATTTGTTCTTATTCAGAGGCAGGGGGTAACTTTGCTGTAAAAGTTGGGGCTGCCACTGAAGTACCCAGACAGAGCAAGGCGACTGATGGGTCACCAACGGCGACCGCGGAGCACCTGAGCGTAGCTGTGTGCCAACGGCGCGCGGGGTGGGTGCAGGAGGGGTGCAGTACCTTCCGTAATTTTTTTTTCAAATTACAGAGCATTTACCTGCAATCTGAGCAGTTTTAGAATATAATTTACTACACTATTTATTACTGAATAAAGATAACCAATCCATTTATAAATGAGATACAAGTTAACACTACATGTAGTTACCTGTATACTATTTAGAAGGCCAACAACCTTTGAATGGGATTGGGGCCAACACATGCACACACCAGCAAATGGTTTCCTAGGGTCATAAAATAATTATCTCTTCATATATTATTAAAGACAGTATGTACATGTTCAATTGTATGCCTGTCAAATATTGTTGTTCACATTCTAAATTAATGGGACATCAAATAAATGCGTAGTGACTATAACAGTATACTGTAGCATTATAGTTCATGATAGATATAGTACATAATATAGTATTTAGTATAGTATTATCATGTTGCACAGAGTTTTCATTTCAGTGAATCAGGTCAAGCATGAGTATCATTTATACACTAAATATAGAAACACTAATTAACCAACATGATAGTTGCTAAAGTTGGGACGGCAATGCCGCCCTGCAGCCCCTAAAGTTACCACCCTGTTCAGAGGTAATATAAGTAGTCGCTTAGCAGCAGTGGTAAAAAATATAACTAGTTAGGCTGTTGGGTGGAAAGCGAACGAGCAATGCTAAGTGTTGTACAGGCAGGTAGCCTCCCCACAGCTATAAGTCCTCCAATGGAGTAGAGCTGGGCGATTCTCACTGAAACCATTCCGAATCAATTTTCTCTAAAAACATGCGATTTCGATTTTCGATTCGATTTGTTATGCTATTAAATTTATTCAACTTAAAAAGTCAAAATATAAGGAATTAATTCCTAACAGATGAACAGAACAACAACTAAGTACATATAATTAATATTAATATTATTCTGAGTTTCAAAGCATCATTCCACGTTTCCGTCACTTCATAAATCTGTTTTTGATCATTACTTTGCATAAAATTCGGTATACAAGTATATATGGCAAGAATTGATTATAGTTGCCATATATAATCAATTGGCAAATATGATTATATTTGCCAATATAATCCAATATTTGCCAATTGATTATATTGGCAAATATATTCATATTCGATTGTATCCAAATCGATCCAATCGGAATCGAATTGGATCGATTCCGATCCAATTTTTGCCCAGCTCTACAACGGGGTCCGAGGCCGAGCCTCAGTCACTGACGATTTTAAGCTATATTAAGGACTCTAGAAACCATGTGGAGCAATCATGTGAATAACGTTTTTTTACTGCTTATAACATCAAAAATAAGAATTGAAAATGAACAGTACCATATCTTATCAATCACACAAAGATCACACAAAGACTGGAGACAAGAAAGGACGACGCGGAATCATTTATATCACAGAGGCTTGTGAACAGTAAATCAGTGAAATAGTTAATCATTGACTGAGTAAGAGTATTTCTTTACAGAAACTTTTTAAAAAATCTTAGGAACTAGTTAGGCTGTGCACCCAATAGCCTACCCTCCACAACACCACTGCTTAGAAGTGGATGTTGTGGAAGGATTCTCACTTGCTATTGAGAGGTACTACCGTGGCATTGTATTATTATCTGAATAAAGGTTTTATACTCCGTTTAAATAATTCCTGTTTGTTCCTATTCAGAAATAATAAAGGTACTGACTTAGCAGTAGAGATTGTGGACTCCAGCACCAGTTCTCTGATACACAACAAATTTCTTAAATAATATTACTGTAACTGTAGCATGAAATAGTGTGCAATTATTACTCAAGTCTGATTATCAGCTTACCTCACGTCTGTTTGTTAAGAAATAGTCTTGTTTTGTTTATCAGCTTACCTCGAGTCTGTTTATCGGCTCACATAAGTTTATATATCGGCTTGCCTCGAGTCTGCTTATCGGCTCACCCAAGTCTGTTTATCGGCGCACCCAAGTCTGTATATCGGCATGCCTCAAGTCTGTGCATCCGCCCACCAAGTCTGTGTATCGGCTTACCTCGAGTCTGTTTATCGGCTCACCAAGTTCATATATCGGCTTACCTTTAGTCTGCCTATCGGTTTGAAGGGATGAAGCAACTCCCCGTGTAGACGTTAGGGCATGTTTACTTCAATATTATATTATTAACTTATAAATTTCATAATCATAATATATTTTATTTAAATTACATATTATTATTTATTATTATTATTTATTAAATATTATTTATTTATTTATTGAGATTTACATAGAAGTTTATAGAGATGCATGATCAGTAACTTTTTGACCTCAGATTAACAGCAACAAAAAATGAATTACAATTATACAAATAAAAAATACATACAATACACCTAATCATTTTATCTGAAGATTGCTATGTTTTAGCATGAAACTATTAGTAATAAAATGATTTTAACCTAAAAGTTTTATCTT
>JAOQGN010286224.1:0-16232 GCA_027564295.1 Himantozoum antarcticum | reverse complement strand
ACTGAAGTTATTTGAATTTTAATGGGTTGTGGTTTACCGCGACCGCAAATGGCGCACGCTGCGGCGTGCTGAAGCGATAGAGTTAATCATAATTATGGTAATAAAAAAATCAATAAACAATCCTAAAAATGGTGAGTAAATAAACATAAAATGGAACAATGTCATTATACATTGCCCCAACTGTTCATATTGTGAGAACCGGATATTGATTGAATTGAGTTTGTCGATTTTTATTAAAATATGATAAATTATTATTAATATATTGAGAATTTGACAGATAATAATTATACACAGACAAAGCAGTTTATATGGCTATAAACTGATATATTCAGTCTCGAATAGATTGCCAGTTACGTAGAGACCGAATATTAGTTATATTATCATAATATAGTGCTACAACAAACAGCTGCCAGGTAATAATCACCAATCTGTACCATACAGTATCCTGCCATACAGTAAACTGTAACATAGAGAAGAGCGCAGACTTACAATTAATGTGTCGGAAGTTAGCTCTAGCACATTGACCAACTCATTGATAAATCCATTGTATATGATCTGATGGGCCACATCATTGTCACCGGCGTGTGAATAAACTGCAACCAGAACACAATAATACATGTATACACAGTGTTACTAGCAGGACTTACACATGTTAGATAATAAACCTGTCAAATTTGATGTGCATTACGAAACAAAATGGAAATATGAGGTGAAATTGGAATTACATGTACATTAGCAGTCAACATTGATGATTTAGCCACTAGTAGGAGTACATATGAATAAAAAGTGTTAAAGAGCCTAAGCCCGTCCAGAATGCCACTCTCTCTGTGATAACCATTGCTCCCAGCTAGTAAAGCTCAACTCTAAAAACCATATTTGTTCTTTCATTCTTTTCGTCTCGAAATGGTTGAATAACATTGGAAATGAGCAGCGCTAACTAGGCAATGCCATACAAGTTCTAACAGAGTAGGAAATTACGATGCCACCAATGCAAGGAATGTGTTTGCAATATTATTATTATATTCAGTATATTTAATAATATATTCAGTATTATAAAGCCAGTATTCTACCCAGAACAGAGATAGCTTGAAGTCTTGCTAGTATGCAGTTAGTTCTTTGCTTGAAGATTGAGAAAGAGTGAGCGAGTCGTATGTGAGTAAATAATAGCATTTGTTTGTTCTCTGGCACGTCATGTTCTGCCAACACTTTGTTCATCACTTGCGAGGGGGATGCACAATGTGAATCTACATGCTCCAGATGTATGGTACATAGATTGCTTGGTTGTGTCTGCAAAACAACATGGAGACAACTTCAATAATACAGCATGTGGGTAAAGCTTGTGATTTATATGTTGGGATAAGTAATTGTAATTTCGACCCGATAATAATTACAAATAATTGCCAGTGTTTGTTTGAGTAATCAAAATATTGACATGGTAGCATTGGTGATTACTTTATCATTTTGATAATAATTAACTTGGGAATACCTTTGCTAGTACATGGGGAATGGCCATTTTTCTAAGCAAAAATCCATCCGGTGAGAGGAGCTAAGCACCAGATGGAAGAGCCCTATCAGTTGACCGTAGGAGTGAGCCATTTCCGAAATCATACGGACATCATTGGCATACAAACGTTTTTGCTAACATGGGTCACCAGAAATAAGTAAATTCGCGCAGTATTATTTGACGTCCCACCCTACAGCAGTAGACCTGATAGCCAAGACTTTTTCAAAGCTGGTACTCGGCATAGACTAGACATTATGATACTATGTCGATGCATATTACTATCAATGGAATAATCTAAACAGCACGCACATCGTACTTGACTCGTGCCAGTGTAAGTTATACCTTGCTAGCTCGGTTGATGTAGAACTCAAAGTGAACAGTAGTTGCACTGGACGGATAACTGTTAGCAGGGAGATCCTGACAACACTCAGCTAAACCAAACCCATTCTCCTTGCCTCCCCAGCTCTGCATAAGTATACAAACATAATAATATATCGCTAGTAATGCACTAACAAGGATATAAATTAGTAAGCAGTATAAAGGTACAGCGCAGTGTTGAAGCACAGTATCAAACATCAACCATATTTCAAAAATTATGTGCAACATACCCTACTGGAAATTATTTGTTGCAATTAATTATAGCAAAATTTCGCTAATGGAAAGTAGAAAACAACATTTTGTATGATTTTGAACATTCCCATTTCACAATTCGCTGAAAATATTCGTCTGCCAATTCAGTTTAGTGCAGGGGATTCACCAAAATTAAGTCCGCTAACAATTTCTTTCAGAAGGGTATTGGAGTAGTACTAACAGAAGAAGTTCAGCAATGTATTTCTAGAAAAATAGTGCGACTTCCACGACTTTCTATCTCATCGTTGTTACCAGCTCATGTCTGCGCTAAGAGTGTACAATGTACTTTGCTTGATGACTATGTGAATGTGACTCAATGGCATACTATTTACATACTGCATATCAAATATGTTATCTCATTGTTCAGTAATGGTATATCATTATTATACATATATATGGCTGAGTGTACAAGCAGGAAGTATACAGCTAATCAATGAGAATATCTGAATGCATGAATAATTTATATAAATTATTATATTATAATATTGTTCTCGTCCTGAAGATAAAGGCATAATATATTGGTTACTTCCACTGAATCTCCTAACTTGATTTCACTCAGAATATCAGTACAAATCTCATTGCATAACGTGGTTCAGACTCAATGCCCTACACACTTACCTCGGCTAGATACTGCAGACGAATAACAATTTCATGTTTCTTCGCAGCGGATAATCGACCCATGAAATTAGAACGTTTGCTGAACACATAAAGCACACTTAGTACTTCATGCACAATGTCCATATCACTGCAAGACAAACAATCACCGGATCACAACATGACCATCACAAGGTATTACCACTTGCGTTACAAAAAAACAAACTGATAACTAATTGATGGTCTCACTTTTCGGAAGTGGTGAGCAAATAATATAGCTCTTGTATATATTATATATATATTACCTCAAATATAGCTCTTGTATATATTATCTCAAATATAGCTCTTGTATATATTATATATATATTACCTCAAATAACCATTGACAAGCTCTTTCCAATTTGGGAGTCCATATCGCAGCCATGGGAATTTGAGAACAAGTATGTACTTATTCACATCAAAGTGAAGCAAAGTTGTTATTTTAATTCATTGATTCTTTTTAATTCATTCATTCATGTATCATTGATTCATTTTCATTCTTTGGTAAAAAGTTCCACAAATCTCAAGTTTAGATATATACAAGAGTACATGTAGGTAGGAATAAGCTGTTCCTATCCCAGGGCATACAACAAATACACATACCATTATTGCAAATCCAACAAATCGAATTCACATGCTGATCTAGATGCAAATTAGATTCAAGGAAGCTCTGTTGTGCTAAACTGGGCAACAATATAAGTAAATGCCAATGATAGCGGAAGAATCATTAGACCTACCTAGAAGAGAGAAGCGATACAAGGTGATCCATCGACTCATAGGAGTGACGTTGAAAGCTGTACTCTATCAGCATGGATGTGAACCGCATCACTTGTAACATCAGCAGTTTCAGCTGCAAATAAATGACAACAGTGACCAAATGACGAGGGTTTTCCCTAAAAATATGAGTAGTTATGAAAGGTTGCATGCATCATAATAATCTTGATTGTGTTCGTCTTGTGGTGGACATGGTGACTCGTCGGCATGAGGTGCCATGTAGAGAGGCCAAGAGATGTGGACACACTGCCAAATAGACAAGGCATTTTGGTCTACCATTTAACCAACAAACTGCCAAATAATTATGATACTCAACTGTAAATAAATTCGTTAAATTTTTCCAGACTCCACATAAATTGGTGAATCGCAGTCTGTGCATGACGCATAAAACAACTGGCAGACATGGCTGTGACTGTATTAATACAGTCAGCAACCTAAAATGACCATGTGGCTAAAAGTACTTACCTCAGCGTTTTCTGGTTGATCACAGGCCAGCATCCATTCGTTACCCTCTACTGTCTCACAGCACCTTTCCATGACATTGTCAAACATATCCAACACATCCACCCAATGGAATAATTCAGACTGCAAGACAAACAAGGGTATTGAACATCGAAGACTGAGACAACTAACTTAGCTGTTCCATATTGGCCGATAGTGTAACTGCATATTTCCAATCCATTGCTTTGTGCGCCGGTGTCTGGGTTGTCTTTGCAACAACATACTGGCAATCTCTGTATCGGTTTGAGAAAGATCTAATTTCTAAACTACTCATAGTTTCAAATTAAGTATACCTCAAGAGATTTGTCACTTGCATACATTTTACAAAATACATGCAAAGCACATCCCAATACTGTATGCGAGCAAATATAGATTACATGTAGGCCTACATGTAACTTCTAAATCATCAGAATTCATCAATTAGTGGTTGCGTCTTACATTCAACTATAATGCAAGAACCACTAATGACAAACTAACTAATAACCAATTATCATACTAAAGCAAAAGTTTGTGCAAAAATACAAACAGGTCTAGATGTTCAAACAAAAGTGGGATTTGTCTGCCCTATCTTAATAAAAATTAGTAATTGCAGCAAAGCTGTGTTCCTATGTTCCAAAGCTGCGATACAATTTAGTTACCAAATATAAAATACAATGATTGCACTTACAAAGCATTCATGCTACCATATTTATAACAATAATGGTAGCATCTTTTATGAAATAGTAGCTAATAGCAATAACATCTTTTGCAAATGGAAGATTTATTGCAATCACTTACTTTGCCATATTCCCAGGACTTCACATTTTTGAGTATTTTGTACATAGACTGGTCATCATTCGCAGCCACCAAACTGTCTCGAAGCGGTCTGCACGCATCGGGCTACAATAATATTTCAGTATATAAACAATAATGCAACCATTTTGGTTCGTGTGCATGGAAAGATTTAAGGTCCAGTAAACATGATAAATAAAGCAGCTTTTCTCTGAATAAAGTATCAGTGAACACTAGCCATGTGTAGATGGGATATTTAGTAATGTAAAATGCGGGGCATTCCAGAGCGAAATCGATCAAACTAAACCTTTGGATCAGCACTATTTAAATTTACACTAACTTCACTTCCAGACTTCTTTCATCTTTAATTTGCCAACTGGGTTCAGCAACATGAATAGCTCTGCTACTGTGCATGCGGGCCCTCATCACTGATTAATCATCACTGATTAATCATCACTGATTAATCATCACTGATTAATCTCTTGTTATTACGTGTTATTTTAGTTACTAATTGATGTAAATAAATAAATCAAAATACATAAACTATAATATTGAAAACTATGACTAAACACTGGTACAAAATGGTAGTTGTACAGGTCAGCTATAAAAATAAAAATTATAATTAAACACTGGTCAAAAATGGAATTATAAACTTTGATTGGAACGGTTAGTAAATTTGGGTTTTAATTTCCTAGTTATACAATCACATAAGTTTGTTGGGTTACGTTAGGCTACAATTACACAATTAAAATCAACACTATTTAAATATTCAACAGTTCCTTACAATTTGTGTAATTGGTGATAATGCAACACAGTGGTGACACTTTTGCTTCTGCCTATAAACCTACAAGTATTGGTAATTTACCAAATCACCATGCTAGTAATTAATTACTAATAAATAGTAATTAGTAAATGCTAGTAAATAGTATATCAGCCGACAAATTGATTATCATCTCAATTTGCATTTTCATCAATGCAATGTATACATACATCGACAGAGGTTGGTGATTGTGCCTATGATCGTGTACAACTATCTGGGTATTTGGAATCGCTGGTACAGGGAGATGGAGACAGTCGCTTTATCATAGGCAAACTTGAACGTATGTTGACAAGTTGTAATGATGTTACCAACAGTGTAGTTGGCTCACTCTATCATTGCACCTCGATAACACATTTAAACTTTCACGACTCACCAGTTCCGAATTGGACTTTTTTAATTTAGCCCGTTCAATCTTCATGATGTAAGCTTACTATTTGATCATCATTATCGACACCTGTAAAAGGGACAACTATTAGATACGAAATAGTTGCGTATAAATCCTATGTGCATGAGCGTAAAACATCGCAGTGCATTAGATTCTGCCATTAACTAGCAGAAAAACAGCCGAAAAAATAGCCCCTCCCTATAGCTATAAAACTGATGCCAAAATGTTGTAGTTTTTCAGCTTAGCTTGGTTACTAAGAATGCATTGGGGCTCTCAGTTTGGAACGCAATCAGGATTGGAAAGCAAACGTTATCAGGATACGACAACTTCTCTGCAAACATTTTTATTCTAAATCACTAGTTATCTCCAAAATGTGCAATGTTGCACCTGCCTATGTATGTGCATCAAATAGGAAGAATACATGTAATATTCCCTGTATGTGCATCAAACAATATAAATACACATCATTCATTACCTCATCATCACAACACTCGCCATTCAAAATACAATCTTCCTCTTCCACCATCTACTTCTGCTGCGGGTCATAGCCGAAACACACACCAGGAGGCAGCACTATGGAATGACCTACCAATTACTCTGTAAACTATTGTTGATCCACTAGTTTTTAGGAGCCTGAGGCTTCGCATTCACGGCTGAGTGAGTGATACTCATCATTTTTGGGCTGCTAGCTCCCTATTGGCCTGCACTCTTACCAGCTCGGCTGCTGCGCATGGGCCTCATCACCACCACTTTGACAATCTAGTTTTAGTTTCTTGTGAGCTATACTTTTTCTTAATTTTACATGTCTGTCCTTTATTGCATATTACTGTCCTGTCATTACTCATTGATGTTGTTGAAATAAATAAACATACAAACACTCCGGACAGTAAAATTATGTTGTAATATTAGCACAACCAAATGAATAGAACAGATCAGGCAGCTCAGAGCTCATGATGTGGCAGCAGTAGCTGTAGGGAAAGGGCTGTCATGACCCAAATGTGCTACTAACAGAAGCTACTCCACGAGATCAAAGAAACAGGCTTACATGAAAAGCCTCCAAAAATTTGAAATATCAATATTAATGAAGAACAATGATAAACTCCAATAATGTAACATACCATACAATCCTAGTAGCAAATCCACTAGTACAAAATCACTGGTAAAATTATTAAACTAAATTCCAAGTTAGTCAGCTGTATAATGTCTAGAAAATAAGATGATGGAAGAGCGAGACTTTGGCTTAACTGTACCAAAAACTAACCAGAAAATGTAGAATGCTAAAATTTTCAAATTGTGTAGTAAAACAGAGACATTAATGCACAAAGAAAGCTCTATGAATAAATTATCCTTCCAAGCAAGTACTTCCAACATGGCTTTGCCAATGACGGATTATTATTTAGCTTTGTATTGTTAGTGTTACACAAAGAGACCTATAATAACAATAAAGCTTGAAATAGCAGTAAAATGTATATTACTGTTTACATGACTTGCACCAAATATAATCACTAGCACAATATGTGCATGTCTACTTGGGCAACAAGCAGTCTTAGAATTTTCTGGAATAAATATATTTTCATTTTTCAATAATTTACAGGCTAATTGGACAAACTTTAGTTCAAGCTGTAAGAGCTGTTAAGTTATGCTTGTAAAGCTGAAAAAAAATGAAATCTTGGACCTAACAAGATTCCAATTGCTCCAGCTTCTAAACTAATTCGGCCAAATTAGTTTAGTGGTCAGCGATTCGTGATTGTAGGGCAAGTCAAGCAAGGAAATTCCATTACAAAACTTCAGTTATATACGGAAGTGAATGCATTTAATTCCACAAATTGCAGTGTCTGATGTTGAGCCAACCTCCCACATTTAGTCCTTGACTCATTGAGCAGCAGTCTGCATATCCCCCTTCTGTTCGGCTACTAGGCACAAATTCAAGACATTAATGATGACTTAGGTCAAGTAGTGTTTACGCCAAATATGTATGTAATTTTGATATTTTGGATCAGAGAAACTTGTATTTGAATTACGTAGGAATAAACCATCATAATCATAATTAACGATCATAATCATGTTCATAGATCAGAGTCGTTACCAATTGATATTACTGGAGGTCAAGTCATGCAGTCACCGAAATAAGTCAAGTAGCCAGTATACCACTGTGCCACCAAGCCAAGTGATGGATCTAGATATTAGTCGAATCAGAAGTTCAAAATCAACTATTATGATCTATATATAACATTTTCATATTCATGTTCAACTCAGAATTAACTTATCTTACTCGCGTCACAATAGGGTTTAGGACTAACATGATGAAGCGCTTTGACCTTGACTAGAAGGCCTAAACCTGCATTTTATGCTGAAAATATATCCTAGCAGGATGTTCATAGCCTGATTTCAAGTCCAATTTATGTATGGTATAACATTATTTTAGTCTAATAGTAACAGCCATCCGCCAAATAATAAAGATTAGAACAAATTATGCATACAGCACACCGCATACAATTTTCTGCACCTCTAGCTACCTGAGTTGCAATGGCTGCGATAGCAATGCTGTGGCCTTTCACTGCAGTCTGAGCCAAAAGTAAATAGTGAAGTCCGCTCACAAAGGAGTCTGCAAAAGTGACCGTTACTGAAGTCAAAAGTGACCGTTACTGAAGTAAAAAGTGATTGGTTACAACTCGGATTTACGAATTATTTCCACATAGGCCTACATCCATATAGGGCTTCCGTAGTCAAAGATCTAAGAATATAGCGCGTTTTCTGATCGAGGCGTAGGGGTGAGTGGTGAGGGTGGGTAGGGCAGCAACAAAATCGCAAAATCAATGAGGTAAATTTTTAAACAGAGGTTTACTTGCATAAAGAGACTGTTGATCAATTGGTACTTTGAAATACTTCTGTACTGATTATTTCAAAGCAAAGTTCAAATTTTGAAACTATATCGGGTCAAGGCAGATTGACCAGAGAACCGTGTGAAATTAGGTGTGTAGACCTGTAAAAATGGGAGCTGACGTCGCATGCATCGCACCGCCATACTATAGGCGCGCATACTTTTTCACACAAGTAATGCCCATTTCCTATGCTAAACACGCCAAATTTCACACAGTTCTCTGGCCAATCTGCCTTAAGCCAGTAGAGCTTTCAAAGTTTGCACTTTGCTTTGAAATAAATCATATACAAAAGTATTTCCAAGTACCAAGTTTGAAATTGTCTCATGTATTTTCAAAGGTTGTGAATCGATACATCATCTGATCAACAGTCTCTTTACGTAAGTGAACCTCTGTTTAAAATTTTACCTGCATTGATTTTGTGATTTGCTGCCGCCCTACCCACCCCCACCACTCACCCCTACGCCTCGATCAGAATACGCACTGTATTCTTAGATCTTTAACTACGGAAGCCCTTTGCCTACATCACAGTCGTTGAGGATTCCACGACTTGACGATTCCAAAATTAGTTAAAAAAATGATCCCGCGGGCGAGGGTGAGGCAACTTGGCCAAGAAATGTGGAGGCGTAGAGGAAAGCAACTATGTACCCCAACCCAAACCCTTACCTTCAAACATTCATTTTCGAACTGTAATTGACAAACTGTCAGTATCCCGTCGTTGAGCTATGTTTCCTTTAATTCAAGAATTTAATTCACTTCCAGAACCCCTTGCATATGTGGGTCAACAAACTTGTGAGTTTGAGTCAACCCACTTGCGTTAGTGGGTTAACGGCTCAACGCTGCCTTGCACTGCAGTGCAAACATAACCCAACCACAACTCTTTTCAAATCTATTATACTTCCTACTGGTGCTCGAATGAGCCTGTGGCATTTTGCCTACTGCAATTGCAGGTGCTACAATCAAAATAAAAGTTACTGTCAAGGTAAAGACAGCAGTTACATTTCACTTTGATCTTTTAATTTTGGTTTGCTTTGTGTCCACTTCTGCTCCTGCTCGCCACTCCTCTGCCCAAGTTTTCACCTTTACTGATATAGTTGTCAAACTCTTTGCTGATGACTGTAGCAAGGCATTGTAGGAATAGTTGTGCTATGTCCCGTATTAGGTCAGCCATTAAATAGTGAAACTTATTCTCAGTCTCACTCAGTTCTGTGTGTTGGTCTCCACTACATAACTGTACTTACTAGTATTTCGTAGTATACTGTATAGTATTAGTAGTACTACTAGAATAGATTAGAAATAGAAACAAAACTAGAACGTGTACATCATCAATAAGAATTGACTGAAGGAGGAAACCTCATCTAAAGACATATTTACCCTTCTATCTCTGTCAGAGTTAAGTTGTACGGGATTTCTGTAGTTTTACAATTGGATCAGAAATATTGGTATCATAAACATCCAGTCATTGAAATTTCCATTCAGCTAAACACCCGGATGATAAGAAATGGTTCAATTTGACCAGCGCACACAATCTCGTCGACCATCGTTCATTATGAAGATAGCCCGCGCGCCAGCAAATCTGGCGGTGCCTTTAAACAAATATAACGTTTGATTTCAATGCAAAGTTTTAAGAACTCTATGCATCGTATTTGGGCTAAATTGTTGTTGATCAGTCACCAAAACAACACCATGCATTTGTGTTGAATATGATTCTGTACAAGAGGAAATTGTAATTATTTCAGAACTCAAGGGATCAAAGTTGATAGCGCACACTAGTATGTATAATCAACTAATAACTAGTTAGAGTATGTGAGTATGTTAGATTATATGTTAATTGTTAGTGAGTATGTTAGTTAGTATGTTAATTAGTGAGTATGTTAGTTAGTGAGTATCTTAGTGAGTATCTTAGTGAGTATCTTACATGTACATTGTAGTTAGTGAGTGTATTATTTTATTAGAGAGTACGTTACTTGCTACTGTTTCTGTGTTAGAAGTATATGGAATACTGACACTTCAAAAATTGCAACTGAAAATAGTTTGTTTCTAGATTGTGGTTTGGGTTCTGGATAGGCGCACATAGTTTCCCCTGTCTAGTGCCTTAGGTTCTCATTGTTTTTCGAACTTTCATTTATAAATAGACATGGATTCCCCCACCCTATCGACTGATAGAGTGTCGATCCAAGATGTAGTCTGATGGTGAGACTACAAAATATAGCTGTGTTATCGTTGAACGATATTATTGTGATATTTAATAGGCGCTTTAGTTAGGACGCTCGTTCACTGAATGAATGAATGAATGAATGAATGAATGAATGAATGAATGAATGAATGAATGAATGAATGAATGAATGAATGAATGAAAAGAAGTTGATAGTAACATATTGGAAATGCTTGTGAAACCCATCGCGTGAAAAGAACAACTAGGCCTACTCACCAGATCCAGAGGTCATGCACAGCATGAAACTCAAAATGAACTTGCGCTGTCGCTGTCCGAATGCAAGCATACAATGACAGGATATGGTTTGCAGCATCCGTGCCCATTTGCGACGCTATATAACAACAACAGGTGACGCCCTTTTATATGCACTTCCGAAAATGTACGAAGTGAAGTAGTTTTAATTGTATCGGGATTTTTCCGAGACAGAAAAGTTTAATTTTGATTCATCCTAAAATTTTGATGAAGTGCACGCTGGTATAACATTCGGTCAGTCGCCGTTCAGCTTTGAGCACAGTGTGCGGGTGCATGTTGTCCGAAAGCGCCTAATAATTAGTTTGTTTATATACCACTTCACACAATCTTTAAAGACGTTTCTAAGCGGTAGACTTAACCTATTAACTCCTGGTCACTGGGTACAAGCACACTCGGCCTTTCAACTTCAAATCAGTGAATTGCACCATACCTTGCATAAAGCATCGGATGCCCTTCACAAACAACCTACCAAACTCGGCTACTTCAACAAATGAGTGGACTACCACCGTATGCAAGCCCACAGCCTTGCGATTGGTAATCCGCCACGCTAATTCATGCTAATCTAATCACCTTGATAGCTAAAGCTAAGGAGAATCATAAAATTATAATGGTATATCATGAAGGTTTGAAGGGCCATAGCCTATAATTAAGGTTCACGTTGCCTTCATGTTGTCTGGCTTGTTTAATGGACTAAACAACCTAGGCTTGTATTGTACTCCTGCTGATGATAGAGTAGGCCTACGCTAGGTGGCCTTTAAATTATCTTGTCGTACTCCAACCACCTGCACAGAGATGTTCCAGTGACATCTATCATTTTTCTGGGTCATGCATTTCGGAGAGATCAAGGTCGCTCTCAAGTATGTGCACAAGTCATCCAACAAAACCTGCTCACAGAGGCATAGCCTCGATTATACTCCATGACACATTACTGTATATGTAGGCCTACATGTTTGTTCATAGATATCAGCAAACTGATAGAGCCAGGTTAAATGTGATAATGGACTGTGTCCACTATCAATAATTCAGGATAAATCAACCGAAACGCGCGCTGGAAATTGGCAAATTTTAGTGTGCATTTCTGGTGCTGACGATCAGAAAAAGTTTAATCAATTTAACGAAAATGCCACATTGCCAATGTTTTCAATAGTTTTAGACTCCTGAAGTTGGTGATTATATCGGCAGGTAACAAGTAAGTAACACTTAGTATTACAGTAAGTTACAAAGTAAGTAGCACAGTAAGTTACACAGTAAGTTACACAGTAAGTAACACAGTAAGTTACACAGTAAGTAACACAATAAGTAACACAATAAGTTACACAGTAAGTAACACAATAAGTAACACAGTAAGTTGCACAGTAAGTAGAACAGTAAGTTACACAGTAAGTAACACAGTAAGTAATACAGTAAGTTACACAGTAAGTAACACAGTAAGTAACATAGTAAGTAACACAGTAAGGCCACATGCCCTACAGACTAAGGCCTAAGGCTACATGCCCCACATGCCCTATCTAACCCTGCTTTACAGGATTAGATACAGTCTTGTTGCATCCATTAATTTTGGGAATTTGATTTGGAAAGAAGATCTATCTAGAGTGTACCACCTCAGTGGCTGAGCGTCTCATTGGCTAGCAAATTTGGTAGGCCTACGGTAAGTAACGTATAGCTATTTAATTAAATGTGCTTCATATTTTTTAAAATATCCTTTTTTTGAATCTCATTCCAATTTTGTTTTGATAGTTTGCAAGTAGCTGGTGTACAATAAGATGGAAGCTGTGCAAGTCAAGAAGTCTAAATCTAAAGGGAAAAGCAAAGTCAAAGCTAAGAAAAGCTCTGCTCCTATAGATGATGGCAGTGCAAGCACCAGTAGTACAGGGAAGCCTAAGCCCCAGCAAGTGTTGCCCAATCCTGGTAAGTTTGCTAGATCTGCAATCATGATTTCACTATGTCAAATGCGTTTCACAAGTACATCCAACAGTCTTCTAACGTTATTTTGTTATCTAAATAAAGTGAAAAATTATCTTTGCGTAGCACACATTTCCAAACTTTTCCCAATGTTACGATTCAGTTATTGCAGCCGAATATTCGTTCGAAATCTTAAGAATATTAGGTACGACTTATTGAGATCATCTAAACTGTTTTTGTTTTTGTTTTTTTGATGGTTATACACCAATTTACAGATATCGTTAGCTCTCTGTATTTCGGTTCTACCTAGGCCTTTCATAATTCTATTTGCTCTCATAAGATAACAACAAAACACAGCAAGTCATGAAATATTTAATCATGATGTGTATTAAGCTTACAGCTCTACTTACGTTGCAGATGAAGTGATTGAGCTGGAGAGGCCTGGTTCATCTGACTCACAGATCTCCAAACCTGAATTATTTGCCGCTGATGAGCAACCTTCAGAAAAAAGTGTTCCAGTAAGTCAAACTGTCTATAATTCTAGAAGAAGATTATTAGTGTACAAAGCCTGTTAACGATAGCAATTTGGTGCTATAATATTCCTAGAACTGAAGTGACACTGTTTGATCTTGTTGTCTGATAAAAATAATTGTGCTGGTTCATTGCATAAGATATGGCACAAGCATATAATTATAGGTTATTAGTTGGATTCAAATGCTGGTTCTTGTTCATAGTTGAAAAGTTGTGTTAAATATGTTAATTTCTGTTAATTGTTGCAATAAGTGAGAAATTATTATGGCCGAAACCAAGCCGCCATATACGGCACTCAGTTTATATCCAGACCACTCCCAGGCAAGTTTAGATTCAGAGCCTTGCCCAGAGAGCATTGATAGAATAGTGTGCACCAATTACTTGATTTGTGAAAACATCAAGTGAAGTGGCACACATGGGAATTTTTTTGCATTTTTTCTACATGATCTCCAGATAGACCTGGTCTAGTATTTAGGTATATGTATTTATTTAGGTAAATTTGTAGTTAGGTACTAGTATTTATTTAATTGAACCCTGCAACCTGCAACCTGTAACCTGCATGAACCGGGTAACTGGGTAACCTGCATGAAATTCGTGTCCTCTCCCATTGAGCTGCCCCTTTTCCTAGGGGTAGCTCCATGCTCAATGAGGAGGGGACATTAATATAATAATAATAATAATAAGTTTATTTATAAAACGGTTAATAAAACCGTTGCCAGTAATTTCTGAGCGTTGAGACAATTGTACTAAAAAAAGAGAATTCAAGAATTAAAATAATAGTAATAAAATTCATTCAACATACACATACTAAAAAAATAAAAATAAGTACACTACTTATAAAATATGGATCAATATTTGCCTTAAATATAATAAGGCAAATGCATTATTATATTTAAGGCAAATGCAAATAAGGCTATGCATAAATGTGTATGTATGCATAAATGTGCATAGACACACATTTATGCATAGACATATACAGAGACGCACACAGACATTGTACACATAATACATAGACATACATAGACATTGTACACATAATACATATACATACACATTGCACAATAATACATACACGTACATACACACATGCACATACATACACATTGCACACTTAAGTCGCTGATCAGGACCATTCTTGAAAAATACATAAATGTTTCGACCGCACAAATTTATTTTTTACTGCAACCAGAGTATACATATTGAAAAAATCTCCTGTTGGCAGCCGACACTGGTATCAGGTCAGCGTGTGCTTGCAGCTTGGTCCTATCAGCTGTGATATGCTCTACAGTGGTTTACACTTACACTTACAGACTATAGATATAGGAAGCTCTTGCTAGGTATATTTACACACAAAATATTCATTTTATGATAACAAAATGACGGTTAGTGATAAGCAGGAAGCGACTTATCAATCAGTTCTCTTCAGACTTCCCTACAGTCTCCCAGTCCCTTCAGTCTCTACAGTCTCCCCGTTTGTCAACACTCACCCAGTTTGCCCTGGGTCTTTCTTTTCTTAGCAGCCGGCTCTGCCTTCTTAATTGCTGGCTTTTTAGTTGCTGCAGGTTTGGCAGCAGGCTTGGCAGGATCCGGCTTCTTTGCTTTAGACTCGCAGTCCGAGTCACTGCCGTCCAATGAGATTACGTCTACAACACGATTGTATATACAGTGACAATCAGAGGTGTCACAATATACAGCAAATGTCAACTGTGGATATCACATGGGCAGCTCGCGTTTTGACCATTTTGCGACAAAAAGACGTACACAATGTCATTATCCAGATTTACACTGACAAGTTAGCTCATGTTCTTACAATTAGCTAAGAAAAAGGCATATCGTGACAAATCCCAACTGAAAAACAGTTTCCAATGACCCGAATATGTGGCTAAATTATTCGATTGCTAATTTTGGGGAGGATCAAACCGAAGACATTTTCAAAAATTATATCTATATATTCTTCTTTGATGTTTGGCATTAACGGTTAGTTAGTGCCGCCTGGGTGCCATGCCATTAGTCTCGATAGTAACAAGATTGCACTCACCTATATGACAATGGATTGTAACAATTATTTGTAACTGTAACTGTAGCAAATGAATTGGATAGTACAACCTACAACGCAGCATGAGTACACAATAGAAAGTAATGATGCAATTCAATGCAATTATACAAATATCATTCCACCTCTTACCATCATCCGATTCCAATTTCTTAGCAGATTTCTTTACTGGACTCTCAACGTTCTTAGCGGGGGCTTTCTTGGGACTAGGACTATTTTCTCTGCTACTGATGTCACTGTTCTTATCATCATCTTCATCCTCGTCGGTGTCATCACCAAACTTGTACTTCGTCTTAGCGGCTGAACATCAGATCAAATAACCAAGATTATCCCAGGATAACATAATTATACACATGATTTGAGGGGATCTAAAAGGGGATTT